>OY992881.1:34165590-34238090 GCA_963921405.1 Cepaea hortensis
GTCTGTCTCTCTCTCTCGCTCTCCTCTCTCTCTCTCTCTCTCTCTCTCTCTCTCTCTCTCTTCTTGCATGGACTGTACATATGTCCACATACACTAGCAGTTTGTCTGTTGAAATGTGTCTATGTATGTACACGTGTTCATACACACCAGTCCACCCAGACCAACAACACAATGGGGTCGTGGTCAATTTTACACGCCTCCTACCCCGCCCCCTTCTTTCTATGTGCTCACTGAACCGTAACATCCAGCACCGTTATACAAATACACCCGAGATTTCCGCATTCATTTACAGGTCCGTACGTGAGGTGAGTATGCAGTTTTTTTCTCTATAAAGTTTTTCTATTAAACATTTTCTTCGACTAACATTCTTTTCAATTAACATTTTGTCAATTCTTATTTTCTCTTCATTGCTTCCATTTTTCCATGCATTTGTTCCTCTCGTCCTGGCATCACCTTCTAATGTAGTCACAGGAGATCTCCTTGACTATATGTTGTGTTTGTGAATGTGTTTGTTTACTGATGAAGGCTAACCGCCGCAACGTTCTGTATGTGTCGTAACTCTGTTATGTAAAGCTGCACTACTTTGTGTCATTTTATATTGTTTAAACTTTCACAGCTTTACCGCAGTTCCACCAAATTTTATCATTCGGCAAGGCTGCTAATTAGGGAATTTGATTTGCACTTTATATCGTGGCCATTAAAAACAAATTTTTTGCCTAAAATTCTCTCTCGGGCCAAATATATTTGTACGTCTGTTGATACCTCTCGGGCCTGATATGATTGTACGCCGGGCCTGATGTGGCCCGCGGTCCTTGAGTTTGACACATATGACTTAGCCCATATGCCTTTACTTTTCTGATTAACTGATTGTTTTGTATATTGAAAACAATAATTTTTCGTTATTGAAAACAATCAGTACTCGTTTATAATGTGCATCCGAGTTTTAGTGGACAAATTAGTAAAATTGTGAGCAGTGTACGCGAGATTTTACGGTGCTTATAAAAGTGTTTTCGTTAATGAGTACATTGTGTTCCAAATTCAGTAATTACACTCGAAAACTAAAACTATCCGTGCAGGTCTTTTAAAACACTTTAACATCTGAATAAATACAATGAAAGCAAAATGCATTTTCTGAATCTCAACCGTAAAAACCCGACCATAAAGCATCGTACAATGATCGCATGAGTAAGTTAGTCATTATCTCTTCGCGTATGCAATACAAACATCAAGTTTCTACTCTCAGGTTATGTTGATGGTCAACGACGAGTACCCTATCTGGTCTGGGCTCTCTTTCCAGAACGGCATACTACCAGCCGAGAGCATCGCACAAAACACGAACCCAGTAACTCCAGCGATGGCCAGAAGAGTTTTACATGGTTGTCTCGTTCTTTCTCGTTAAATACACAGTTAAATCGGAAGGGTCAATAGACAATAATGTTGCAGTTCATACACAATAATTTTTATAAAGGGAATATTTAAAAATTATAATGTGACACAGCGAAACAAGGGATTTGGGGAGCATTACTAGCGGCCTCTCTCTCTCTCTCTCTCTCTCTCTCTCTCTCTCTCTCTCTCTCTCTCTCTCTCTCTCTCTCTCTCTCTCTCTCTCTCTCTCTCTGTTTTTTTCTTAAACTAGATCCCTTTTATAATATTTAATAGCCTTTGTTTAGACGTTAAGTTTGTCTTGCTCTCGACTGTAACCTGGTGGACAAGTTTGCCTCAAGTCGTGACTAATTCTATACCAATTTTATTACAATATTACAATTTGGGGCATATTTCATTAGATTCTTGAAATAAACAGATTCCATATAATAATTTTGAAGGGAAAAAAAACGTAATATGAACACAACAAAGAGACCAAGCCTCTGTAATAAGATGTTAAGTGCTTGGCAGATGATTACCAAAGACCGGATCAACAAACTAACTTAATTTTCAAAGAGTTAAGAATAGGGCACGCAGGCCTGTCTGACATTCTGCCCTTCCTATCTCTCTTCTCTCATACATTATTTCATGCAAACATCACCGAGGGAGAGCCAGGAAGATTAAAAGAGAAACACAAGATCAGAGTTTCATTTCTTACCTGGAATGAATTGTCTTGGTAGACTGTGGACATAAGTTATAAGTAAAGACATAATTAATTGAATAATTAACACATAATATTAAAGTGAGAATTCGTTAATTTAAAGCATATTAAAAGAGCAAAAGTAGTCCCGAACCACATGTAGTTGGATGAAGAATGACTTGCGCGATGACTTGAATTAAAGTGAGGAATTGTTGCGCAATTCGTCGACCTCACTCTCTCGCCTGAGTCCATCTGAGTCCAGTGGCAAGACAAGTCGAGACGACTGGAGACGAATACAGGTGCAGTGGATGACCAGGGCGTTCTACGTGCCTTGCTGCGCTCATTACCTTCCACAACGCTCTGCAGGTAAACGCCGTCTTGCCCGTTGAATCATCAATGATTTCTTCCGCGCAGTCTGCCGGATCCTGTCTTCACATGCTGGGTAGGCATACCCTAGTTCACCAATTGGTTTGAAACCGAATCGGTTACACAAGCCTGGTTTATCCAGCCTGTCACAGCTATTGTCCGAACCACATACAGACGTTGTGGTGTCAAGTGTTAGGCCTTTACATATACTAGGTCATGACATCATGAGGTGGGGTGTGAAATGTTAGGTCTTCAAATATACTAGGTCATGACATCATGAGGTGGGGTGTGAAATGTTAGGTCTTCAAATATACTAGGTCATGACATCATGAGGTGGGGTGTGAAATGTTAGGTCTTCAAATATACTAGGTCATGACATCATGAGCTGGGGTGTGAAATTTCAGACCTTCACATATACTAGGTCATGACATCATGAGGTGGGATGTGAAATGTTAGGTCTTCAAATATACTAGGTCATGACGTCATGAGGTGGGGTGTGAAATGTTAGGTCTTCAAATATACTAGGTCATGACATCATGAGGTGGGGTGTGAAATGTTAGGTCTTCAAATATACTAGGTCATGACATCATGAGGTGGGGTGTGAAATGATAGGTCTTCAAATATACTAGGTCATGACATTATGAGGTGGGGTGTGAAATGTTAGGTCTTCAAATATACTAGGTCATGACATCATGAGGTGGGGTGTGAAATGTCAGACCTTCACATATACTAGGTCATGACATCATGAGGTGGGGTGTGAAATGTTAGGTCTTCAAATATACTAGGTCATGACATCATGAGGTGGGGTGTGAAATGTTAGGTCTTCAAATATACTAGGTCATGACATCATGAGGTGGGGTGTGAAATGTTAGGTCTTCAAATAAACTAGGTCATGACATCATGAGGTGGGGTGTGAAATGTTAGGTCTTCAAATATACTAGGTCATGACATCATGAGGTAGGGTGTGAAATGTCAGACCTTCACATATACTAGATCATGACATCATGAGGTGGGGTGTGAAATGTTAGGTCTTCAAATATACTAGGTCATGACATCATGAGGTGGGGTGTGAAATGTTAGGTCTTCAAATATACTAGGTCATGACATCATGAGGTAGGGTGTGAAATGTTAGGTCTTCAAATATACTAGGTCATGACATCATGAGGTGGGGTGTGAAATGTTAGGTCTTCAAATATACTAGGTCATGACATCATGAGGTGGGGTGTGAAATGTTAGGTCTTCAAATATACTAGGTCATGACATCATGAGGTGGGTTGTGAAATGTCAGATCTTCACATATACTAGGTCATGACATCATGAGGTGGGGTGTGAAATGTCAGACCTTCACATATACTAGGTCATGACATCATGAGGTGGGGTGTGAAATGTTAGGTCTTCACATATACTAGGTCATGACATCATGAGGTGGGGTGTGAAATGTTAGGTCTTCAAATATACTAGGTCATGACATCATGAGGTGGGGTGTGAAATGTCAGATCTTCACATATACTAGGTCATGACATCATGAGGTGGGGTGTGAAATGTCAGACCTTCACATATACTAGGTCATGACATCATGAGGTGGGGTGTGAAATGTTAGGTCTTCACATATACTAGGTCATGACATTTGAAGAATATTGGCGGAGATCAGCATGGCCGAATGGATAAGAGAATATACCGGGTCAATTGGACTAAAAAGTTGACTTCTCGTCCTTGACTTGGTGGCGTAAATTACAAGTACTTCAAAAGTCGGAGTGAATTCGCGTGATAGCGAGTAGTACTGGTCATAGAGAAAGCTAATCCACACACTAAAAGGAGTCCGGTGCACTAGAAGTTGTAGCATGCATATGAACTACACTTGAGTTCCAAAGCGAGCGACGCAACAAAAGACAACAACAACAACAACAACAACAACAACAACAACAACAACAACAACAACAACAACAACAACAACAACACACTTTATTAAAAACATATTTGAGCTATTTGACACACCAGGTAATCAAATTACCTGTCCCATCATGCAAAGTAACATTTGCCCACACATCCGGCTCTTCCAAAAGAACGCCCACGTAGAGGAAGTTGTCATCATACCGCAGTTTGACTTTCGTTTCCAGGCGTGGCCTGTTGATTCCATGTCCCTGGATATCTAAGGAAACCAATTCAGGAAAAGTTAAATATTGTTTGTTCTCTCTCTCTCTCTCTCTCTCTCTCTCTCTCTCTCTCTCTCTCTCTCTCTCTCTCTCTCTCTCTCTCTATCTATCTATCTATCTCTCCCTCTCTCTCTGGCTCTCTCTCTCTCTTTCTCTCTCTCTCTCTCTCTCTCTCTCTCTCTCTCTCTCTCTCTCTCTCTCTCTCTCTCTCTCTTTTAAAAGAAAATAATAAAAATTCGACCTCGTTCAACTTGCTTCTACAGCGTCGGTTATAACTGAGGTCCGTGGTTTATTCAGATTTTGATTACCTTTCGCTTCTTTATTCTCATTCGAGTTAGTCCTAAACAAAACTGGGTGTCACCTGACCAAATGTCTTCTTCATTTTTCCTCTGCCCTTTATCTTCAAAGGGGAAATAGGCCCTTTGCCAAACCATGCCAATCCGTCCTATTTTTTGCTATTTTCTGCACTGCTCAAATTAAGAGCAATGTTATTACCGCAGAAATATTATTGCTCCATACTCAGGCAGTAGCAGAGACTATGTGTGTTATCTACTGTATCTAAGCAAAAATAGAATTCATCTATCCATTCATTATTATGTATAATTCTGCAGTATGCACCCGAAAAGATGCTGCGTAATATGCCAGGCAATAAATCTTGAAACCTATTGCTTGTTATTTCTGCGTTCAAATCTTTAATAGCTTTCAAACAAGTGGCACTTTGAAATATGTTCTTACACAGCTCCTAAGTGGCTGTAACAATAAGCTTGGTTACTGTCTCCTATATTAACTTATCGTTGGCGTTAACTGACCTATGAAAGCCTCCGACCAGCCGACACTCGTCCAGGCTCTCTCCTCCAATCGCCCATCAAGATCCACAGTTTCGCCATTCAGTTTGTAGACGACGTAGGTCCGAGGATACGGCAGGTCACAGGTCAACGCACGACATGCTTCCACCTCGCCTTCCACCAAATGTCTGAAAATAAAAACAACGGTTTAAGTGTGCTGTTTACGAATGAAACATTCCGTTTGCAAGATACATGCACTCATGTGATGCATTCATTCAAAGTAAAGACAGTCACTTTTTACTTACTTTGAAAGTCTCTGGATTCTGTAATTTGGGAAATATACTTCTAATGCTCATCTGCCGGCTTCGTGGCTTAGAGGTTATGACTTTTCTCCGTAATCTCGTATACTCTCGTGGGTAACGTGATGACGGTGAAAATCAGCAGTGGTTCGAATCGCATCGGTAACTTACGGGGTATGTGAGCCGGCCGCTCAGAAAGCAATGGCAAACTACTGAGGGTAATCTTGCCAAGAAATCAACATACAGCTGAAAGATGCTGGTGCTGACAGCGATGTCCTGTAAAGGATATGAAAAAAAAAAATGCTCATCTAAGGACGTTACTAATCTGTTCAAGTGACCTGGGCTCCAAGGTCGAGTCAAGTTAAAAATGGATACCAAGAAATGTTCTGGAGGGTTGCTTGCTTGCTTGCTTGTGTTCGCTGTGAACTCCAGCGCGAAGTCCTGTATGTCGGATGAAGACATCCTGTTGACAACATCATTGTGATGTCATACGGGACCTGAGATTTGCGTGAATATCCGATGTCTCACGTGTCACGGAAAATAAACTTGTTAGTTGCGATCGATGACAAACAAGACCCGACATTAGTCTGCAAAAACAAACGACCCTTTGATGTTGTACAGACAGAAAAATACGTCGTTAAAACTGTCTACACACGATCGGCATTTCTAACTGAGAAACAAGATACGTCGCGTCAAAATGTCCACCCCTGGTCGGCGAATATTTATGATGTGGGTTGTTCCAGAAACGAATAACAACGCCAAACGTCTGCCAAGGCGGTAGTAGCCTTTGAAGTGCTAGACGGAAAGTCTGGACAGACGCGGGATGGGTTCTGTGATGTGGGGAATTCTGTGGTTCACAGACAGACTGAACTATTGATGTACGGGACAAAGAATTTCCCCAAATGAAAGCAAATTTGACGGCGGATTGACTCCAATTAGTCTAGAACAGGAGGAGGAAACCAGATTCTGGACGGATCAGCGTCTAGACTTTTTGGTGACGTCACTCCAGCCCAATATAAAAAGCGTTGCGGTAAACAAGTGGAGTTAGTCGATCAAGATTTCTGAAGTGGGAAAGATCGGTGCAGTTTTCCGAGTTGTGTTCAATGAAAGAAACTAGGGTGTCAAATTGTTGATATTTATCAGCGGACATAGATCCAGTCTGTGATTGCCTAGTTTCGATTAGCAACCGGAATAGGCATATGGTTCCATTTACAGGTCCATGTATGTGTGCTATGAGGTTCACCAGTGAAGCTAACGCATTTTTGAAGATGATGGCTCAGAATTTGAAGACAGAAGTTGCTTAGAGGCCGCTACATTGGGCTTATACCCAAGTTGGTTTGCGGGAACCTGGCTTCTGCTGAGCAGGACATGCTGATGATATTGATGTTTAGCAAGTGGTAGGTGTATCACTGAACAGTCAGAACATTGTATATATACACTACTGATAACAGGAACATTCATACAAATTTATAGAAATACCTAGAACATTCAGAGTGTGGTGTTAATATGGGGAATCTTTAAAACCAGTGACACTAGATCCATTAAGATTTCCCCAGTAACAGTGACAATAGGGTTAGAATTTTCTGATTAACAATCAGTTAAATAACAGAAGAAATTCATAGTGGGAATCAGATTGAAGACTCTCATTAGACAGTGTTGGTCATGGGTGTCCAAGCATCCTAGTGGTTCAAGAGACAACGGAGGAAGTCTTCACGTGACCGGAGGAGCATCACCTTGGTGAGGTTGCTTGTCTGGAATACATGGTGCTAGTGTGTTCTCAGCACAGTGATGAGAATGACTATACTCCTGAACTCTCATCTGAGTCTATATACACTTTAGAGTATACGTCACACATTCTACACATTATACACACACACACACACACACTTCTCCTACATATACTCTTTGCTTTAATAAATTTCTTGTTTTTATTTGTTGAAGCTAGAGTTGTCAAGTATGTTATGTTGGGGAAGAATGAGAGGGGGCATGATCCAGGGGTGAGCAAGAGTGAGAAGAAGGTGTCTTCAGATTGAGGGAGTGTTGTGGACGGAGTCTGCTGGATATCTCCAGGATAGAGATATTGAATTAAAACAAATGTGGGTGTCGATTCCCCTCACTCCAGGGACGACACTAAAGTGGTAAAGAAGAACAAATAACTACTACGACATTCATTCTTTACACACACGACACCACGTCTGGCTTATTGGTGTGCAGAATGGTGGTTCCTCGCCGTGCAGGCAGATACTCTCCGACTTCGGAAAAATCAGCGATCCTACTACGTTAGCCAGGACCCCAAACGGACCTGTTGCCCAGGACGCACGACTAGGAATTTTTAGTAGGTCTTGGCCAGTATAGAACCTGGCCCTGATGCCTTGGAAACACCTCTGCGTCCCTTCTAGAGGGTAAAAACAGTTGGTGTTATACTGGCCACATTATCCATCGAGTACCGACTGGTCTACAAAAATTTGGGGCTAGCACCCTTTATCACATATGTATCAAACAACCCGTTACTTACTTACTTACTTTACTAACTTTACTTTACTAAATATTCTTTATTTGGTAGAATCAGCGGGGAAAGAAGACCCTGTTAAGCTTGACTCTAATCCGACTTTGTGAAGACATGGTAGCGCAAGCGCAATTGAAATACCACTACTTTTATCGTTTCTTTACTTATTCATTCAGTCACATTGGAGATTTGTTCGCAATAGACGAGCAATATCTCCAGCGGGCCTATTCCAGTTGATCGCGGGGTCCGCACGAGTCAGGCGGGGAGTCTGACGGTAGTACACGCTCACACAGGTCCAGACACTTGCGATTGACAGGTGTACGAGCCCAGTGGTCCAGGCGCGTATACGACCCTCATCTGCGGGGATTTGGCTGAACGCTTCTAAGTCAAGTTCCAAGGCTTAGAGGGTCTGGCCACCACTCGCCTTCTGCTCGTGGAGGCGAGGTCTCGGAGGTTTGATGCTGAGCCGCCAGCGTCTGCAGCCTACCTTGTTCCAGACGTACTGGTTATCCTTTCCTCTGGATCAAACAAGGCAAGGCCGAGGGAGGGAACATGCTGAATGGGCGTCACATGTTCTCTGAAGCTTTGCCCAGACACTGTGAGATGGAATTTTGGCCGAATTTCAATCCACATACTTTAGTCTGTCAAGACTGCAAGGTGCCACTCACATTCTTTATTTTACTTTACTATTCTTGCTTTATTTTGCTATATTTACTTTACTTTATTTCACTTTACTCTTCTTACTTTATTTTGCTATATTTACTTTACTTTATTTCACTTTACTCTTCTTACTTTACTCTTTTTTGTTTTTCTTACTGCGTTTTACTTTATTTACTTTGCTTTACTTACTTTAATTTACTGTATTTTACTTTACTTACTTTATTTCAATTTACTTTACTGTATGCTACCCGACTTTACTTTGCTTTGCAGGCTTCGAGGCGAAAGATTTACGTACAGTTCTTAAACCCACATACCCGCGTTCGAAACACAGCTGTGGGCAATTTGGCAGCAGACCGTCTTGCGTTGTGTTTTTAATGAAATGGTATGGGTGCCGGTCGTTCAGAAAGCAATGGCAAACTACTAAATGTAAACTTGCCTAGAGATCACAACAGAAAACAATGCTGGTGTTGACAGCGACGTCCTGTAAAGGACATGCAACTAACTTAACTAATTTTGTTTTACTTTACTTTACTTTATTTTACTTTACTTCACTTTACCTCTTTGTGTGTGTGTGTGTGTGCCTACATTACTTTACGCTTCTTCTTTTACTTACTTTACTATTTTGTTTACTTACTTTATGCTTCTTCTTTTTCTTACTTTACTTACCTTTACTTTATTTGAGATAACTGTCTGTCACGAAAAAAACCTCTATGGTCTTTTGTATAGATATATAAATCAAGTGCTTTGAAAGAAGCTAAGGGACACCTCAGAAAGAAACAGTCAACATATTTGACCACAGAAGAAGAAAAGAAGAAGAGGACGAAGAAGAAAAAGAGCAAGAGGAGGAGAAAGAAGAAGGACAAGGAGGAGGAGTAGGGGGGAGGAAGAGGAGGAGAAAGAGGAGTAGAAAGGGTAGGGCTTATTGACAAAAACTGTGAATATTTTGGCCCCACAATCAATGGAGACTGTTCAAAATAAGTCGGTTGTAGGCGACCATAGCAACGCAGAAGTTAATGATGATTAGAACAACAACAGCAAACAAATTAACGTTTCTGAGAAGATGCAACTCCTGTGGTAACATACGGTTGTAAGCAATGGACCGAAATCAGCAGGCTTGTCCATGGGGCATATTTTTCTGACCCATCCCATGGTAATTTATGCCTGTCCCATCCCATCCCATCCCATGGTAATTTATGCCTGTCCCATCCTATCCCATCCCATGGGACCTTTGCCATGGGATTCCCATGGGAATAACATTCCCAAGGCCAAGCCTGGAAATCAGTAAATAAGAAAATGGTGGCTTTTGAACTAAAATGTTCAAGAAAATTATTTAGAGTACCACGGGTCTAGAAGAAGCAAAATACTGGCATTCTGTCAGTAATATCGAAGGAAAACGAGCTCATAATCGGCTTTGTATCTACTTGATTCAACGTCACCGTGGTCTGGAAATAGTAGCGATGGGAGGTATGGTTCCCGAGAGACCAGGCTGGCGTCGACCGGCACGAAGGTGGACAGTGGTGACAGACTCTTATAAAGGTGGAGGGTGAAATTTGTCTATAACTGCAGCCCGTTCAGCGAGCCGAACCGTTCAAGAATCCCGTGGTGCCCACTCCATTACCAAGACCAGCATGTTGATGGCAGTTACACAGACTTTCAAATGGCTAGAATCACAGCGTTATACCAACGTGTGTGTACTAGTGATTGAATGAGCATGATTCGGAAGGTCGATGCAGGATCTGTACGTAGACAGTGGACTGATTCGCTGCGGAAGTCCGTTGTCCGTAAGGCCACCTTCATCTTCGTCCCGTGACATGCGGAAGTCGAGGGAAATGAACGAGCTGATAAACTGGCTGACTCTGCATCCCCCGCAGATGGCCAGCCATGGATCGTGCCGATGTTATTAACATCCTTAAAGAGATGTCGAGAGCAGAAGACTTTGACGTCAGTGAATCCACATCGTTGTCCAGGATGAGAGACTTGGGAGTAAGAATTGGCATAGCCAGACACGAGAGGTACATCGGGAAAACGAGAGGCCTTGTCAACCAACACAGAACTGGCACTATTAGCCACTGGACGCTGATGCATATGCCGGGGGGGGGGGGAGAATCTGCGCCCCCATGGACCTGTCCGGAGTGCAATGACGATACCCCAACTGATACCTGATAATTGCAATGTTGTCTCTTGTATAAATTTAACTGACTTTTTTTTTTTTTTTTACTTCACTCAATGGTCCACATAGTTTATCTTCCACCGTTGTTTCTCAAGACCAGCAGGTTTGCCTAGATATGTCGTATTTTGGGCAGTCTTTGGGTATATGATCTGCTATCTGCGGCGCAATCCAGATGTGCACATGGCTGTTTCGCCAAAATTATGTAAATGACCTATTATATGATGATGATGATAACCACAAATTGATAACAGAGATTTAATTAACGAAGACACAAACCATGGATTTACGATTTATTGCCTGGCAATCTATGGTTTGTGTCTTCGTTATTCAAATTCACTACTAGAAAACATTGTTTTGATAACAGAAATTTAAAAAAGAGGGAAAGTGAAATATGTCGGCCACATTAAAAAACTTAGAGCTGTTATAAAACTATAGTGTAGAGAAAAAGTTAAAGAGACCATAGCAAGAGATAGACAGCGATACAAGTGAGAAGATGAAAACGAGGTGGACAAACTGCAAGTCTGTCAAAGTGCATAACCAGGGCGAGAGAAAAAAACAGTCTTGCAGATCTGTAGCAGTTAGCCTTCATTTTGGAAACGGCACATAATGTATTAACTGCGTTTACAATTTAAACAAGAATACTAAGAAAGAAAGAAAGAAAGAAAGAAAGAAAGAAAGAAAGAAAGAAGGAAGGAAAGAAAGACAGTAAGAAAGAAAGAAAGAAAGAAAGAAAGAAAGAAAGAAAGAAAGAAAGAAAGAAAGAAAGAAATCTTACTTGCTGATGAAGGCATTTTCTCTGGCCAGATTGCCACAATCTCGTAACATCTCCAGAGCCGCGAGTTTCTCGTCGGTCATCTCCTTGTCGGTGCTGCCAATCCAGCCAGCTATAACTTTGTGTTCCGTCTCTTGTAGCGGACGCAGCAGATAGCCAATGACGAGGCCCACACCCAGAGACAGCAAGGCAATGATGAGAGTCACAATCAGGGAAGATGGCGACCTGCTTGCCATGGCTGCTGTTTATACTGTACAATTATTTCACGTTGTTGGTTTGTATTGTGTGTGTTGGACCGTTGAGTGCATATGAATCTTGGACTATTTGTAGATAACCTGAGAAACAGCTAAAACAGTGGTTCTCAACAGGTGGGGAATTCCATCCTCCCCCCAGGGGGAAATTTTAGGGTTTCCGGGGGGGGGGGGAGATTAAGATCCCAGATTTGCAGACTCAAAATGGCTTCAGGCACAATATCATATTAAGAGACAATTCTTTGACGTTTTAACTGCTTGTTTATTGTAATATGATTAATTTGTTGTGTTAATAAAATATTGTTAATACAAAAAATGCACATTTTGAGGCTGACAATTGTGGAAAGGGGGAATTTTTCTTCTTTCTGTCGCTGGAAAAGGGGGAGAGGGGGGGGGGGGAAATGACATTCTGACATATGGTGAAAGGGTGCATGGGCCAATAAAGGTTGAGAATCACTGAGCTAAAGGGTTGTATGCTGTTGTTGAGTTTAGTCATGAACCAACATTACAGCAAAGGGAAATACCCACAGGCGTTCAGTTCTCTTCTTCAACAATCAGCGAAGAGCTCCATCACTAATGATACCATTTGTGCTTTGATTTTGTCTCCTTCTAGCCTTTCTTCGTAATATTGAACATGGGCAAGATCGTTTGGTGTATGCTTGTGAAGCATAAACTATAAGAAGACAAGCTGAGAAACATCTAATGTGTTGTATACTATTATGTTTATGTGAAACGTGGGCAATAAGCAGACACGTTGAGAAACATTTATTATAGTGGAAATGTGGTTTCTGAGAGGAAGACAAACAATATCATGGGCGGACAAAAGACGAATGAGTCTGCCCTTCAAGAAAGCAAATAAAAACTGTAAACGGATTAGTGAAATTTATTAACGAAACAATTAAAAACGGTAAACTGATTAGCGAAATTGATTAGCGAAACAAATGAAAACGGTAAACTGATTAGCGAAATTGCTTAGCGAAACAAATAAAAACGGTAAACTGATTTTGAATAACGAAGACACAAACAATAGATTGCACGATTTATTGCCAGGCGTATTTCGCTGCATCTCGTCAGGTACATACTGCAGAATTCACACAACATAAAATAAAATAACTAGATAAATCCTTCAAGCTGAAATATACACATGTTCGCACAATAATGTAAATTGTCTACCACTGTAATTTTAAACTAACTAACATGTCTTTCTGTTTGCACAAAATTGGCTACTGTACAACATTCTACACAAGCCAATTTTGTGCAAACAGGAAGACATGTTAGTCAGTTTAAAATTACCGTGGTAGGCAATTGACATTACTATGCGAACATGTGTATATTTCAGCTTGAAGGATTTATCTAGTTATTTTATTTTATGTTGTGTGAATTCTGCAGTATGTACCTGACGAGATGCAGCGAAATATGTCAGGCAATAAATCGTGCAATCTATTGATTGTGTCTTCGTTATTCAAATTCACTACGGTAAACTGATTAGCGAAATTGATTAGCGAAACACATAATAACGGTACACTGATTAGCGATATTTGACGTAGACGGTCAAAATTGTTCTCGCCGCGAACCGTACAGGTTGGGGTTTTCTTTTTCCCCCCGACAGAAACACATCCACCACCTTACCGATCTATTTATCTGTTAACATTACTATAATTGTTCACAGTTTGTTTCTTGAAGATAACTCCACTCGCTGCAATGGTTTTGTCCGTGACCAGATAAGAGCTTTTAAATGACAATTAGTGTGTTCTTGAGAGGCAGCGGCGCTGGCACTAGCCAATCAACGGAGACAAGCCGAAAAGTTCGGTACGGCACATCCGACAATGTGACCCCTATCTATTGTCCACACTGCTCAAAAACATGTAATGTAAAGTTAACTTTGGCAAAAGTCAAAGTATTTCAGTTTCCTAGACATGATCCTATTTGTAAGATAGTTTTCTCCGATTTTGAAATAAGACGCCATCAAAACCACAATTCACGTAGTCTTGTAAACATCAAATGTTTAATGACGTGGCAAATAGTTAGTTAGTTAGTTAGTTAGTCGCAGTTCCAACTTCACAGCAACGGGTCGTCCCCATTATGCTCCGTTCCTGTGCCAGTGAATATCACACAAAACGCTCCCCACTGCCCAATGTGAAAAGTGGAAAAGACAGAAGTCTCGACAAACAACAGCCCGCACAGATACACTGTGCATAATGCCGCCGCCAGAATGTCAACACAATAGTCCCCAACGAAACACCCAATTCATCTCTGTTGGAATCGGCAGTAATTTTCCTATCTGGATGTTTCCTAGATGTTCACCTACACAGTCCACGAACATACAGTTCATCACCGACGGCAGTGGCAGTCAACCAGAAGCCCAGCAGCCACGCATTTCTGCATAAGGCAAAAACTGGTCAACTCTGGGACATAGCCACCTGCCATCGCTCCGAACATGCAGTCACGTTCCAAAAATAAAAACTTGGGCAGATTCAAAAGCACTTCACACGAAACTCACAGCTCACAGTGTCGCGCCACGCACTCACTCAGTAGCAGGGCGACGGAACCATCAAGCCTCCTTAGTCGCCTCTTACGACATGCGTAGTAGGCTGCAGTGTTGCTATTCTTTGTTTCCCCTATGGGCCCCGGCAACACACGGGAGGTGGCAAATAGTAATATTGTCAACTGGAAAGTTTTAATTTTCTCAAAAAATAATTAACAAATCGATCAGCATGAATTAGTAGCTCCCAATTGAGTTGAGTTGGGTTGTGTTGAGTTAAGAACCGACATCACTGCACGCAGGACATTCCCATATGTGCTCCGTCCCCTTGTTCAACAGCCAGATAAGATTCATACTACTGATCGTTCGCACCGCTATCTGATTTAAAGTTCTCCTGGCCTCGCAGGTAAGGCTAAGGTGGAGTGCGGACGCGCCATGAACCAGGCTGACATTCTGAATGCTCTACGAGAAGTAAGACTTGTGCGAGAACCAAGTGATGACTACGAATCTACAACCATGGTCAGACTGCGAGAACGGCAAATCAAAAGAGGGGTGGTCAAACAAGAACACTACGCAGGAAGCCAAAGAAGATTGATAAACCAACACAGAACTTGGTGTCGTTAGCCGCTATAAGCTGCGGGATTTGCTGAGGAGGGGATCCGAGCACTCATGGGCTGAATGGTTCGATGTGCAATGAGGATGATCTGTCGACTACCTAACTAACTGACCTCCCACATAATTTCCAGATAATTATAAATAATGTTGCTTCTTCTTCTTCTTCTTCAGCGTTCCGAGCCATTGAGGTTCTTTGCTGCAAATACAATCCGTCTCCATTCGTCTCTCTGGTGGACCTTCTCTTGCCAGTCGTTGATTCCAAGTGCTTGTAGGTCTGTACATGTATTATCTCTCCACCGCCTTCTTGGTCTACCTCGGGGTCTACGGTCATTTATTTCCTGAGTGTAAGCGAGTTTTGTTTCCCTATTATCTTTCATTCTTTCTATATGCCCCAGCCATTGTAGTCTATTAGCCTTCATGATACCAGTGATTAGCGGGGACTTAAACAGATCTATATCATCTGCATAACCAAGCTACTTATGTTGCTACTTATTTTAATTAGGCCGGATCGGCCACAGAATTGTCCTGGTCGATAAACCTACTGAAACCGGACCGATGTCATGGTCGGCAAGCGTACTAACAACGATGTGATTTACTCCAAGGGAGGCAACCTTTTCTTTTATAGATGTTTGCTTCTGTAGAGCCTAAATATTTCATTTTCAAAGCATCATTTTATAATTAGAAATAATTTTATTTCTTAATATTTGCGATCAGAATCTAGATAAAACTGTTTGAATATAAGTAAAACTTATAGAATGCTGTACATCTGCTTCTAACGCATTGTACAAATATTAACGAGCTTACATCAAGTTCTCTGTAGTTGAAATTGTAATGTTAACATTCATTGTTTGCTTTGTTGGTTTTGTTCCAAGTTTCTCTTGAAGGGGATTTGGTATGGCCACTATGGCCCGCCAAACCCTATAATGTTCCGAATATATTGTATGAGTGGGGATGTGACAAACTTTGCACTGAACAGATTATGTATTTTTTCCCCCTCTAACTGCGTAGAAGTTGGCAATACAAAAGCTGAAAGTCATAATGCGATGCCAGAGACACCGACTTTTTAAACACTTTAAGTGTTCCCCAAACTACACCAGATGGCAACAGGTTGTACATACACGATTTCCAATGAACAAGTTTGTTCTTCTTTTAGTCTTTGCTGTGTGGCGTTGGTGATCATGTCTGTCCACATTCTTCTGTCTCTCGTGCTTCCAATCATTTCTGATACCGACTTTCCTCATTGCCCCTATCTCAAACTTTGGCATTTTCTCTCTGTCTCCCCCTGCCTCTTTTCCCCTCCAGCCTTCTTGTTTTGGCGACATACTCCAGCTTTCCCCTTCTCACTGCATGCCCCAAAAATGTGGACTGTCTTCTTCTGATGCGAGTAACCAGTTCTCTTTGTGATTGGTAGTTCCGTGTGCCATGGGGAACTAACTAACTAACTAACTAACTAACTAACTAACTAACTAACTAACTAACTAACTAACTAACTAACTAACTAACTAACTAACTAACTAACTAACTACTTACCTAACTAACTAACTAACTAACTAACTAACTAACTAACTAACTAACTAATTAACTAACTAACATCTCCTGGTCTTCCCATATGTTCTCCTGTCCCCTCGTTCAACAGCCAGTATGCTACTAATCGTTCACACCGCTATCTGATTTAAAGTTCTCCTGGTCTTCCTTCTCAGTTTTGAGATTTTCCAGAACCCCTTCCAGTGAACGAAGAAGAGGAAGAACAGTAATTGTTTCGATGCACAGCCCATTCAGGAAACCAGCGACAAGGTATGTGAAGGCATGTCAGTGTGTTACCCAATATTACAACTATAAATTCAGTATGTCATCAGTAGGTAAGTACAACACATTGTATTCCCTTCATTAATGTAAACACAGAAGCCACAAACGAATGGTTGCCCCATTTTTTGCCTGGCATATTTCTCTGCATCTCCTCAGATGCATACTATAGAGTCATATATTATTATCATCATCATCAAGTGCTGTGCCGGCTGCCGTGGGATATCATGTGTATCCACATCTTGCCATTCCCAACACCATGTATCATTCGAGTATTGACTGCCTTCCATGTCATGACACAAGACTGTCAATACATTTCCTTTCGCTGTCTTCCTCCATCTCTCTTTCCACAAATCTTTCTGCTTGTTATAAATATTATATAAAGTGAATTATACTTTGGCTAATAATCTTGAACCACATAGTCATCTGACATTGTACTACTGTGGGGCATTTGTTATCCCCACGGTAATCGTAAATTTAAATTGAAATTGGTTTGGGTCGCCTAATTCATAGAACCTCTATATGTCTGAGCAATCGTTTATTGTTTATAGAATACAATAAACGAAGAGCCTTTGTTAACTAATTCATTGCCGAAGGACAGAAGGGCGATATTTCGCTATACTCGAGTTATTTATTTTTTTTCGTAATACTTTCGGCTATTTCAATGCTCAGTGAACGGAAATGTACATTATAATACTTGTTCATTTGATTGTGTACTATCTTTGGTCAAAACCTACGTTTTGTTTGCCACTGAATCAGTTAACTTTATGACCGATGTTGAGAAATGACCGAGCTTGCCGTTTTATGACTTGTCAATTGCGCAGGGATTCCTGAAGACTAATTCACTTGTTTCCACTAATTCTGGTATATGTTCGGATACTCAGTTTGCTAATTATCGTTCCGTTCTACTTATGTAAGTTGTTAGGCAAGTTGTTTAGTAAGTAAGTAGAAGTTAACGACAGCTTTTCTCGCGATGAAGCCTACCTGGTCATCATCATCATGTGTCATGCCAATAAGCGTGGGCCATCATCATTTGCCATCTCACAAGATCAACAGAATTTTGGAACAGGTCTGTGTTCTTGTCCTGATTATGCCATGGGGACAAACCATTCAAAAATGTAGTACTTTGTCTTCACCCTGGCTCGTTTACCATCAGGTTTGACAGTTGTCACTAAACTTTCAAGTTTATTTCTCCTTATAAACTGTATTGGGTATAAAGTGCTAATTTTGCAGTAAAAGGTAATCCCGTAAAAAATAATGTCCTTGGGGCGTGAAGTGTGAGGTGACTAATTTTCTTCCACGTCGTCTTTCCGCCCCAGAGAGTCCCATAACACTCTTAAAATTGTCTGGTACCCAGTTTTATTAGGCTGGGACCACCCCATTTTTTACCCGCGCTGGTCAGGAAAATAAAAACAACCCTGCCTACACCAAGGCTTGAACCTGGATCACTGACTGGACACACAAGCGTACTAACCACTCTGGCATGGCGGCGCCAGTACTCTGCAGTAACTAACAGTAAATAAAATCAGCCTTGGTGGCAGAGAGGTAAGTATGTTTGTGTACCAAGACAGTGGTCAGGGTTCAGTCCCCAACAGTGACAGGGTTCTTGTTTACCATTACAATGGCTCTGGGGTCGACCCAGCCTCATAAATATGTAACGTTTTCTGGGGATAGTCTTGAAAGATATGGTGGCGAGGGAGGGAACTGGGCACCACAGCCCAGAATGACATTACCTAGAATATGTAAAGGGAATAGTCTGAGATGATAGGGTGGCGGGGAAGGGAACTGTGTACCACAGCTCATATTGACATAACCTCGAATATGTAAAGGATAGTCTGGGAAGATATGGTGGCGAGGACGGGAATTAGCCACCACAGCTCATATTGACAAAACCTAGAATATGTAAAGGCCTAACATATCACTCTCTAACGGCGGTATCATCTATGGGACTACTTTTGTAAATAAAGTGACGTAATAATTTCGACAAACCCGATTGCAAAATAAATATTTAATGTATTTTTCTGTGAGCTGGGTAAGGCACGGGTGACAGAGAAGAGAGTCAGTCACCTCACTTCTGTAAATAACGATTAAATATGTGTATATTAGTTACCATTTCACATTTTTGTATCTGCTATAACATTTTCTTCTTAATCACTGAATACTTGCGATTGCGAGGGAACAATGAAACCTTAAACAGAAATAAAATAAACATCTTGCGAATAAATACGTGATAAACAAAATTATCCCGTGAATTCTATGAAATTATTAATGAATTTAAAGCGAATGCTAAACTTACTGCCGACGCTCTTGTCCACAATGTTATAAGTGTGAACATTATGTACAATTTCTTTTTGTACCAGGAGCTAGCTGGTATGTCAAGCCAAAAACCCCTGATCCAGCGTTGGGCCATGTTTGCCCCTCTGATGGTGTTTCCTCCAGCTAAATTGTTTGTTTAGATGCGATGTCGTGTTGTGTTTGACAAATAATTTTTTTCTCGCGTAGTTTTCGCGAACTAATTGGTATATTGTGTGGAGTATATTGCCGGTTAAGATGAAGGGCGCGACTGTATTCATCATTAAAGATATACCAGGTGTGAAGTTCAAACCCCACACCGGCATTGTTAGACTAGATCGTTGACTTCTCGTTGTGAAACCAATGGCAAACTACTGAACGTACAATTGCTTAGAAAATCAATCTGGCGTTGCTCGCGACATCCTGCAAAATATATGTAATATCTTAGAACGATGAAGAAGGTTAGCTACAGTACACGGGTGTAACCCATAAGTGTTCCGTTCCACTCTTAACTCAAACCTGAGTCTGGAGAATCTCAGCTCAGTGCACGAACTCCGTAGCACCGGCTAGGATCCTGAAATACTTTGTGTTGATTTATAACTCGAAATTTTGCCCGGGCAGCGCCGTTAGGCTACTCTTTTTCGATTTCCAGATGTCCTTTAAATAGGATATGCAAGGGTAGGGAGGGGGGGGTGGGGGGGGGGGGAACTGAGAAGGGATTTTTACGTGCGCAACAATACACACGGGCGTCCGATCTCACTGCCCAGAGACCAGAGAAAATGTTGTTACTGAAAGTCCACGTGAAAAAAACTCCGGCCCTCACCGGGGCTTGAAGCCGGGACGTCCAGCTCTCCAGGCGGACACCATACCTCGAGACACTCAGGCCCCGCCCCCCTTGCACGCTTGGCTTCGGCCTAGTGGTTGTGCGTTCGAATCTCTACCTGAACTTAACTAACCACTGACCTGGGCCGCCCAGTCTAAAGATGGGTACAAAAAATCCCCTGGGATGTCAAGGCGAGCGCAGTGTTATTCACCACATTAACCATCGAGGGATCTCAGTGGCCAAGTGGTTAAACCTCCTGCCTCCGCTCCGAAGGTCGTGGGTTTGTTCCTTGACTCCGTCATTAGGTTCACGAATGCAGTTTTCTCGGAGACTTCTGGGGGTCGTCGCTGGAGCTACGGGGCTTGTGCTCTATGCGAAGTTTTCGACAGGCCGCCCTGCGGACAGAGTTCATCCAATTGGGATAAAACCCGGTGCAATGAAGTCGATCATCTCGTCTTCGCAATGAAGTCGATCATCTCGTCTTCAAGTCTCTTTATATTTTCTTTGAATCTGTCGAGTGCCGATTGGTCAACAACAACAACAACAACAACAACAAAAGAAGCTAACAGCATCGTGTACCCAACCGTCATCAAAGCATGTCCTTAAATAGGTGAAATCATCTAGGAATAAAAGGTGAAACAAACTATTAAAAAGGTGAAATCAGCTATAAAAAAAATAGGTGAAATCAACTATAAAAAAAAGCGTTAAGTAAACTATTAAAATACGGTGAAGAGAACTATAACAGGGATATACTTAACCCAACAAAATAAATATCTTTATATTTTGCTGCACATCGTCAGGTATATAGGTGCAGCGAAATATACCAGGCTACAAATCGTGCAATCTATTGTTTGTGTCTTCGTTATTCGAAGTCACTACAGGAACACATTGTTTTAAGCGTCTCTCTCTCTCTCTCTCTCTCTCTCTCTCTCTCTCTCTCTCTCTCTCTCTCTGTGTGTGCGTGCGCGCGCGCGTGTGTGTGTGTGTTGTGTTATGTGTTTTTTATGTGAATTAATTATACTTCGTTTATTTTATTGTAACCGGGGCTGTGGCTCAGGGGGTAGTGAGACGGGCAGTTTCATCATCCCCTTTCACACCCAGTTAAGGGTTCGAAATTAGCTGTGGGCGATTTGAAAGGAAGCCGTTTTGCGTTGATTGCAATGGTATAAGGTGTCAGCCGTTGAAAAGCAACGGTAAGCTATTGAACTAGTATTGTCTTGTAAATTACAAACAATCATTAAATGCTGAAATTTATGGCCTGTAAAGGACATGAAACTTACTATAACTTATTTATTTTTAAGTGACATTTGACCCTGCATGTTTTGAAAACGCATCTCCGTGTCTTTCACGCTGCAGATATCAATATTAAAGAAACCGTAGTCGCATTTTTTTTTATTCAGTCGTTCGCGTATGAAGTCTTTGGTCCGAAACTACTGTTTTGTTTGACACTGAGTCAGTTATGTTTAGAACCAAACTTAGAATATTCAACTCTAACGTCAGATTCAGTACTGCTGTTGGGAGGAGAAGCAGGGAGAACGACTAACATAATTACTATTAAAACTACAAACATTCAATAATGTATGTTTGTGCAGATTAGGATTAAAGAGATGTGACAGAATTATCAATGCTTGTGAAAAGAATTAACTAAATTACAGTGAATCAATAGGTGAGAAAAAAAAAGACACTGTCGCAAGATAGAACACATGTTGATAAAACCTATTAGTAGTACAGCCAGAACATTCTCTCTATGGAAACCAAAGGGCAAAATACATATACCGGGGGAGGGGGGGGGGAGGGCTGAAAACACGCGGATAAGAGAATTAGAGATATCATCATCATCCTGTGCCATGCCGGTAAGCGTGGGCGGTCATCTTTCGCCATCTCACTCGATCACCAGATTAGTGGATCAGTACTGTATTCTTGTCTCGACCATGCCACGTGGCCAAGCCATCCAGGTATTTACTTATCTGCCTTCCCCTTGTTCTCTTCCCCTCAATCTTGCCAGTTGTCACTAAGTTCTTTAATTTATTTCTTCTCATAACGTGACCCAAAAATTTTGACTGTCTACGTCTAATTTCTCTAAGCAAATTGACGATTTTCATTTGTTTCTTGTACGACTTGGTCATTGGTTTTTCTGTCTGTCCGTGGTATTCTTTGCATTTTCCTCAGAAACCACATTTCCACAGCCGTAAGATGCTTTTCAGCTTGTCTGCTCATTTATACGTTTAACATCCATACAAACGTACAGGTTCTATGATTTGACGAATAATGATAAACAATGATAAACCTGGCATCTTTAAAGAAGTTTGTAGCTTGCTGTTGCTTTACTTCCTGACAGTGACCATACTGGCCGGTGACCGTAGCCGGTGATCGTAGTCATTAATTATATATATATATATATATATATATATATATATATATATATATATATATATATATATATATATATATATATATATATATATATATATATATATATATATATATAGAGAGAGAGAGAGAGAGAGAGAGAGGGTGAATTTTTAATGACTGTGGGGTTTTTGTTTTGAAAATAGTTTTGTATTCACCCTCTGTGGAATTCATGCAACGCAAAAGGAAAATACAAAACTTGGAACAGCACTATTTTTAAGAACCCCTCAGTCATTTAAAAAAATGCACCCTGTAGATGAGTAATATACGGTGAACAAGAAGGGAATTCCCAGAGCTGGCAAACGACAGGAAGACTTGGCGTAAGTTGGTTATAAACTCACACACTGACATAAAATAAGTATTAAAAGTGCCTTTTAGAAAACAAGGACTGCAACAGCAATAACTATATTAACATTCGTGTGTGTTTGTTGGAAGCAAAATTTTATAGGCCAAACACCTGACTGGCTCTGCTATAAAATCTATCAGTCCAACATCTTTTTTGGCTCTGCTATCAAATGTATAGGTCCAACATTTTATTGATTTGGCTGTCAAATATATAGCTTCGACATATTATTGGTTTGGCTATCAAATATATACGATGAACTAGCAGTACAAGCTAGAGATATCTTGATAACAGCAGCTAAAGATTTAATTCCGACCAGTACTAAGCAATATAAGCCATGGATTACACCATGCACGTTAGAATTAATAAAACAACGAAGGGAACTGAAAAAGAAAGACAAAATCGGTAACAGTAGGATGAAGTATACATCTTTAATATGGGAAATAAGAAATAACACAAGAAAGGACAAAAACCTATACATATATATATGTAAGATATATATATATATATATATATAAGATTGTTGTATTAAAATATTGCAATATCATAAGAATGGAAGAGATTACGAAATGTTCAAAGAAATGAGTTATTGACTAGAAATTTTCAACTTAAATTAAACATTATCTGTGACAAGTTGGGATATACCTTAACAGAATCTAGACAAATTCTAGATAGATGGCAGGAATACTGCAGTAAAATGTTTGATGTGAATGACTGTGAGGATATGCATGATATGCATGAACCAACGACAGCAGAGACAGAAACTGAACTATCATTAGATGAAATTGTATGGGCAATAAAGAACCTGAAGAATGGTATATCACCAGGATGTGATGAGATACCAGCTGAACTAATTAAAACGGGAGGAGAAGAAAGCATAAAAATCTATCACGCATTATGTAAAAAGATATGGAAATATGGTATATGGCCAAAAGATTGGAAGAGAACTATCTTCATTCCAATACCAAAAAAGGGCAACCTGAAATTATGCACCAACTATAGAACTGGTGCCCTGATCAGTCAAGCAAGTAAAATTCTACTAAATATCATAAAGGGAAGACTTCGGAAGAAAATGGAAGAAAAGATTAACGTGGTTCAAGCTGGATTTATACAAGGAAGAGGAACAAGAGATCACAAATGAACATGAGATCACATATTCAACATGCGTTTAATTGTAGAGAAGTGCAGCGAATTTTATATAATCTATTCTCATATTTTGTGGATTATTCAAAGGCATATGACTGTGTACAACATCAAAAACTGTGGGAAATCATGAGGAATATGGGCTTTCCATCAGATGTAGAACAACTCATAAAAATGCGCTACTTAGACCAACAAGCAGAGGTTAGAATAGATGGCGAGACATCAGATTGGTTTGTCATCAAGCAAGGAGTCCGTCAGGGCTGTGTGCTGCCACCCTATTTGTTTAACCTGTTCGCCGAAAATATAATGAGAAATGTCAGAGATGATATAACCAGGGAGCAATATGATGCCCTAAATATCGGTGGTCATGAAATACCAGAGTTTCGATATGCTGATGATACAGTATTACTATTCACATCACATTGTTAAGAGCATGCATCTTTCCCATTGCAACATACGCCTGTGAGACCTGGACACTTAATAAGAAAGCGGAACAGCGCATAAATGGTTTTGAATATAAATGTTGCAGCGGGTCCTAAGAATATCTTCTTCTTCTTCTTCAGCGTTCCGAGCCATTGAGGTTCTTTGCTGCAAATACAATCCGTCTCCATTCGTCTCTCTGGTGGACCTTCTCTTGCCAGTCGTTGATTCCAAGTGCTTGCAGGTCTGTACATGTATTATCTCTCCATCGCCTTCTTGGTCTACCTCGGGGTCTACGGTCATTTATTTCCTGAGTGTAAGCGAGTTTTGTTTCCCTATTATCTTCCATTCTTTCTATATGCCCCAGCCATTGTAGTCTATTAGCCTTCATGATACCAGTGATTAGCGGGGACTTAAACAGATCATAAATGTCTTTGTTACTTCTTCTTTTCCACTCTCCACTTTGTGTATCCCTAATGGGTCCAAAGATGCGTCTTAAAATTTTGTTCTCAAAGGTTTGTAACAAGGCTTCGTCTCCTTTCGTTGTACTCCAGGTTTCAGAGCCATACAGCACAACTGGTCTGATCAGTGTTTTGTATATTGTGATTTTGGTGTTACGAGATAGCGCCTTTGATTTTAGTAGATGTTGTAGTGCATAGTATATCTTATTTCCAGAGTTGATTCTAGTTTGTATTTCTTCCCTTATGATGTTGGAGCAGTTGAAGATCGTACCCAGGTATTTGTATGTTTCCGTTCTTTTAATGGTCATATTATCTATTTGTATGTGGCCAGAGTTTCTAGCCATTCCGTCTCTTGAAATTACCATATATTCTGTCTTATCTTGGTTGATAACCAGCCCCATCTGTTGGGCTTTTTCCTTTAAGTGAGTCAATATTTCCAATGTCTTTTGTTCACTTTGCCCTATAATATCTATATCATCTGCATAACCAAGCAGCTTGGATGTTCCTCCAATATCACATTCCTCCTTTACCTTCCTTACAACTTTCTCTAGAGCCAGATTGAAGAGTAGCGGCGATAGTGCATCACCCTGTTTCAAGCCAGATGTTATTTGGAAGGGGTCTGATTTCCTGCCTTTATATGTTACTATATTATAAGTATCTTCCATGCATAGTCTGGTCATGTTGATTAACTTCCTTGGTATTCCAAATTCCTGCATAGCATTCCATAGACTATTCCTATGGACACTATCATAAGCCTTTTTAAAATCCACAAAAATGTTATGGAGATCTCTTTTATATTCCCAATGTTTCTCGGCTATTTGTCGTAAGATAAATATCTGATCTATTGTTGATCTGTTTTGTCTAAACCCCGCCTGGTAGTCACCTAATATGTCTTCTGAATATGGTTTTAGTCTATTTAGTAATACTGCGGATAGTATCTTATAGCTTGTGGACAGTAGTGATATTCCTCTATAATTTCCACATTGGAACTTGTCTCCTTTCTTAAAGATAGGTATCAATAATGACTCTTTCCAGTCATGGGGTAATTCTTCTGTCCTCCAGATTTTTATTATTAGTTCGTATAGCTTTAGATGTAATGCATGGCCGCCTGCCTTTATAAATTCAGCAGCAATTCCATCAGTCCCAGTTGCCTTATTGTTTTTAAGTCGTGTGATTACATATAGGATTTCTTCAAATGTAGGTTCTTCAATTTGTGGTTCGCATGTTAGAACCTCTTCCTGTGAGAAAATGTTACTTGGAGCTTCACAATTTAGTAATTCAATAAAATATTCTTTCCATGTGTTGCACATTTCCTCATTGGTATTTATCATATTCCCATTTTTGTCTTTTAAACCATATGTGTTTTGTTGGTGCCCTCGTTTCATTGACTTCAGTTCTTTAAAAAATTTTCTGGATTCATTTTTCTGGTGATTAGTTTCCATATCTTTGATTATATTATTCATATATTCTCGCTTCTGCTGTCTGACTATTTTTGTAGCCTCTTTACATTCATTTCTATAATGCTCTTCCTTTTGGATGTTATTGATGTCATTTAACCATACATGTCTGGCATTCTTCTTCCTAATTCTTCCTAAGAATATCTAGGGTAAAGAAAAGAACAAATGCACCCATACTGCTAGAGCTGAATATTGAAGAGGGTTGGCTATTAAAGACGATAAAAAAAAGAAAATTGATATATTTTGGTCACTTAAAACGTCATTCTTCTTCTTCTTTCGTTCGCTTGAAATATGTCTATAACTGCAATGTTGTCTCTTGTATGAATCTAACAGTCTTTTTTAGTTCACTCAGCGGTCCATATAGTTTATCTTCCACTGTTGTCTCTCTAGGCCAGAAGGTTCGCCTGGATATGTTGTAGTTTGGGCAGTCATGGAGTATGTGCTCTGGGAAGAGAGGAAGAGGAAGGCCAAAGGGAAGATGGGTGCAGGATGTGGCGGATGATCTCCAGATGGGTGTATCGGACGCAGGACATCTTGCTTGTGGTCGAGAAGTTTTCCAAAAGGTTGTTATGGGAGAGAGGTTTTGTAAAGGACATGCTACTGAATGAATGAATGAATGAATGAATGAATGAATGAATGAATGAATGAATGAATGAATGAATGAATGAATGAATGAATGAATGAATGAATGAATGAATGAATGAATGAATGAATGAATGAATGAATGTGTCGTCTAATCCGAATTTCAGATGTAGCGAAAAAGAACAATGGTATAAGTGTAAAGTTTGTAACATTGCTTCTTTCTTGGACAACCGCACAAACATAATATCATCATCATCAAGTGCCCTGCCAGCTGGCGTAGGCGTTCATGGCTCTCCACAGATCTCGGTCTTTGGTTTTCTAGATCAACTCTGCTGCTGATATTCCTCCGTGCCACCGTCTCAATCCATCCAGCATCATTTCTCTTGGTCTGCCTCTCCCCTCGATCTTTCAAGTTGTCACGATGTTCTCCAATGCTTCTCTTCTCATTACATGACCAAAGAAAGTTGTTTGTCTCTTTCTTATTGTTGTATATAATGTTCTAGTTTCATTAGCCTGTTTCAGGCAGTCGTTGTTAGTTACTCTAGGAGTCCAAGGAATTCGCAATTTTCGTCTCAGGAATTCCCTGGACTGCCAGAGTAAAAGAAAATATAATATAGTTAAAATATTAAGGGGGTTTAGTCCCCCCTCCTAGAAAAATTCAAACATATCTTGCAGATATCACAATTGTCTCTTCGCATGTACAATTTAAACTACAGGACAATAGACGCAAGCCCCTTAACACTTATACAATATCTTGCAAGCGGAAGTGCGGTATTCTTCACATTTTAAATATATTCAAATAGTTTTATCCAGTTTCTGATTGCAGATTTATAGTTAAATAAAGATGTTCCTAAAAAAAAATATTCTTCGAAACTGAAATATCCATACTCTATAGAACAAAATATGTATTAAAGAAAGGTTGTCTCCCTTTGACTAAACACAATAGTTGTTAGTGCTCTTGCCTATTAAAACAGCAGTCTGGTTTCCTCCCACACACCGGCAAGGTGATCATTCTCGATTATGACAACTCTGGGGCCAACGCAGACTAATTAAAATAAGTACCAACATTGCTTAGAATTTTCCGGAATCTACCTGGGAAGAAAATATGATAAATAACCTGGCCGCCACACTTCATCGTGGACACAGGTAAACTCCGTGGTGTAGTGGTTAAACCACCTACCTGGCGCCCCGAAGTAAGTGGGCTTTTTGTCGGACACCGGGATTCGGTTCATCAGTAACTTTCTGGGAGATTCCTGTGGGGCCGTCGAATGTGTGTCCTCTGTGCGACGCTTTCGATGGTCTGCTCAGTTGAAAGAGACCAAGCGATCTGGGATGAAACCTGGTGCAATGGAATCCTCGCTGTTGCCTTAAAACCTCTTTTAATATGCCGTGGCCTAGAACACGTGAAGGCCTAATACTTCACACTTCACACACACACACACACATACACACACACACACACACACACACACACACTAGGACGGCAGTATCTGCTGGGGGACCATCGCCACATTATACACACACATACACACACACACACACTAGGTCGGCAGTATCTGCTAGGGGACCATGGCAACATGATACGCACGCATGCACGCACGCATACACGCACGAACGCACATACACACACACGCACGTACGCACTCATACATGCACGCGCACACACACACACACACACATATATATATATATATATATATATACATTATATATATATATATACACACACACACACACACACACACACACACACGAGGGTAAGTTAATAAGTAAGTCACAATTGGCTGTAGAATAATAACTAAATATGATAGCAACTTGAAACCTGTTGATTTTTATACATGCATTGTCCCTTTATTTTTCAACATATTTTCCACCAACATTGATGCACTTATCTCATCGTTTTATCAGTCCTCCCAAACCAGCCGCAAATAACTGCGTGCTCTGTTTTTTAAACCACGTTTTCACTTCTCATTAAACTTTGACGTCATTCGCGAAATGTCTCCCGCCAAGGTGATATATCAGTGGACTTAGCCCCTAGCGATTTCCTGTAAAGCGGTAGCATAGTTGGGTAGAAAAAGTTACGAGGGCGAGTCAATAAGTAATTCACACAGTTCTGTGGGATTGCGGGTACATGAAAACAAGGCACACAATTCTATGCAGCGGGTTTGGGAGGACTGATAAAACGATGGGATAAGTGCATCAATGTTGGTGGAAATTATGTTGAGAAATAAAGGGACATTAAGTGTCATTTATTGCCAATATAGTACCTTGCGGTGTATGGCAGAGGGGTCTTTGAGTCATTGTATGTATAAAAATAAACTGGTTTCAAGTTGTTATATATTGTTATTTTTTTTTTTTTTTTTACAGCCATTTGTGGCTTCCTTATTGACTTCCCCTCGTATATAAGGTCCAACAGCCTATGGATTTGACTATCAAATATATAGATCCGACATCTTATTGGTTTGGCTATCAAATAATAGGTTCAAGAATTTACTCCTAAATTAATTCATTAGTGTGTAAACAGATTTAACTTTTACTTTCCTTGAGGAAGGAGGTCATGCAATATGTCGCATTTCTATCATCGTATGTGCTACAGCTCACCTGCCTGGCCACAGAACCGAGCCCCATCTCTAGGTCAAGACACTCCTTAAGCTCCTACACCTCCCGCTGGGCAAACATGGTCAGACGTGACCGCTTTACCCCCTTTCAAGATAGAAAAGTCAAGCTTAGGAGTTCTCAACTGGATTTGGCTTGTAGGTTTACGAAAACGGCAACTTCCCTTTGTTGCACTTCAGTACGTTGACACCAAAGTAGCCAGCTGCATATTATTAGCCAGACGTAGTTGAATGTAAAAAAAAATGTAATTTCTAATTAACTGGCAAAGTTGAGTGGAAGATTTGTTTTCTTTTCATGGACGATTGGAATGGCGGATTCATATTATTATATCACATGTCATTTTAAATTAGTTGCTGTCTTGTGTGCCATGTAATATTTACTTCTTTCACTTTATTTCACCTCTCAAATATTAGTCCTTTCGCTCTTTTTGTGACTCAGGTTCTTGTTCCTGCTATACCTTTTCTTCCTCCTCTTACTCTCCTCTTCCTCCTCCTCTACCTTCTGCTTCTTTACCGCCTCATCTTTTTAATGCGACTGCTCTTGCCATTTGATTATGATGATCATCTTCTTCTCCCTCCTCTTCTTCTTCTCATACTCATCCTCTTACTCATCTTCTTCTCTTACTCCATTATTCCTTCTTCCCATTCTCCACTTCCTCCTTATAATTCATCTGTGCTTGCCACATAATCATCGCCATCACTATCTTTTTTCTTCTTCTTCTTCTTCTTCTCTCCTTCTTCTTCTTCTTCTTCTCTCTCTTCTTCTTCTTCTTCTTCTTCTTCTTCTTCTTCTTCTTCTTCTTCTTCTTCTTCTTCTTCTTCTTCTTCTTCTTCTTCCTCTTCTTCTTCTTCTTCTTCTTCTTCTTCTTCTTCTTCTTCTTCTTCTTCTTCTTCTTCTTCTTCTTCTTCTTCTTCTTCTTCTTCTTCTTCTTCTTCTTCTTCTTCTTCTTCTCTTCTTCTTCTTCTTCTTCTTCTTCTTCTTCTTCTTCTTCTTCTTCTTCTTCCTTCTTCTTCTTCTTCTTTTCTTCTTCTTCTTCTTCTTCTTTCTTTCTTCTTCTTCTTCTTCTTCTTCTCTTCTTCTTCTTCTTCTTCTTCTTCTTCTTCTTCTTCTCTTCTTCTTCTTCTTCTTTCTTCTTCTTCTTCTTCTTCTTCTTCTTTCTTCTTCTTCTTCTTCTTCTTCTTCTTCTTCTCTCTTCTTCTTCTTTCTTCTTCTTCTTCTTCTTCTTCTTCTTCTTCTTCTTTGTTCGTTTGAAATATGTCTATAACTGCAATGTTGTCTCTTGTATGAATCTAACAGTCTTTTTTTTAGTTCACTCATCGGTCCATAGAGTTTATCTTCCACTGTTGTCTCTCTAGGCCAGAAGGTTCGCCTGGATATGTTGTAGTTTGGGCAGTCCTGGAGTATGTGCTATGGGAAGAGAGGAAGAGGAAGGTCAAAGGGAAGATGGGTGCAGGATGTGGCGGATGATCTCCCAGAAGGTTGTATCGGACACGGGACACCTTGCTTGTGGTCGAGAAGTTTTCCAAAAGGTTGTTATGGGAGAGAGGTTTTTAAAGGACATGCTACTGAATGAATGAATGAATGAATGAATGAATGAATGAATGAATGAATGAATGAATGTGTCGTCTAATCCGAATTTCAGATGTAGCGAAAAAGAACGATGGTATAAGTGTAAAGTTTGTAACATTGCTTCTTTCCTGGACATTCGCACAAATATAGTATCATCATCATCAAGTGCCCTGCCAGCTGGCGTAGGCGTTCATGGCTCTCAACAGATCTCGGTTTTGGTGTTCTGGATCAACTCTGCTGATGATATTCCTCCGTGCCACCGTCTCAATCCATCCAGCATCATTTCTCTTGGTCTGCCTCTGCCTCTCCTTCCCCTCGATCTTTCAAGATGTCACGATGTTCTCCAATGCTTCTCTTCTCATTACATGACCAAGAAAGCTGTTTGTCTCTTTCTTATTGTTGTATATAGTGTTTTAGTTTCATTAGCCTGTTTCAGGCAGTCGTTGTTAGTTACTCTGGCAGTCCAAGGAATTCGCAATATTCGTCTCAGGAATCCTTGGACTGCCAGAGTAAAAAGAGAATATAATATAGTTAAAATATTAAGGGGGTTTAGCCCCCCCTCCTAGAAAAATTTAGACATAGCCTTAGGATCTTAACACTTGTCACTTTGCATGTACAATTTAAACTGCAGGGCAATAGACGCAAGCCCCTTAACACTTATACAATACCTTGCAAGCGGAAGTGTGGTATTCTTCACATTTTAAATATATTCAAATAGTTTTATCCAGTTTCTGATTGCAAATATAGAATTAAATATAGATGTTTCTAACTAAAAAAATGTTCCTTTGAAATTGAAATATCCAGACTCTATAGAACAAAACATGTATTAAATTGAAGGTTGTCTCCCTTTGATTAAACACAACAGTTGTTAGTGTTCTTGCCTACCCTAACAGCAATCCGGTTTCTTCCCACACACCGGTAAGGTGATCATTCTCGATGATGACAACTCTGGGGCCGACGCAGAGTAATTAAAATAAGTACCAACATTGCTTAGTATTTTCCGGAATCTACGTGGGAAGGAAATATGATAAGTAACCTGGCCGCCACACTTCATTGTGGACACAGGTAAACTCCGTGGTGTAGTGGTTAAACCACCTACCTCGCGCCCCGAAGTATTGGACACCGGGATTCGGTTCATCAGTAATTTTCTGGGAGATTCCTGTGGGGCCGTCGAATGTGTATGCTCTGTGCGACGCTTTCGATGTTCCGCTCAGTGGAAAGAGACCAAGCGATCTGGGATGAAACCTGGTGCAATGGAATCCTCGCTGTTGCCTTTAAACCCCTTGTAATATGCTGTGGCCTAGAACATGTGAAGGCCTAATACTTCACACTTCACACACACACACACACGCACACACGCACACACACACACACACACACACACACACACACACACACTAGGTCGGCAGTATCTGCTAGGGAACCATCGCAACATTACACACACACACACTCACACACACACACACAAACACACACACACACACACACACACACACACTAGGTCGGCAGTATCTGCTAGAGCCGGGGTCACCAAACTACGGCCCGCGGGAGGGATCCGGCCCGCGACATCATTTCATCCGGCCCGCCGACGGTACTCGAACTTGCTTGATATAACATATGAAACACGAGACGTTGTGATACAATTTAAATGTAAATATTCATCATCATCATCATTGGCACCTTGCCGTCTTGACAGACGATAGTTTGTGCTCTAAAAAGGCATAATAACTTTTAACTATGGCGGTAGCGAGTGTGACTGATAAGGCCAATTTGCGCTGTAAATCTCCATTCACAGTGGGTGCATGTGAACACGTGGTCATTTCCACCATCATGCACCATCTTACGTCTCAAACGCTTGGTGTGTGACTTTTCTGCAATAATTTTCTCCTTTGACTTTATTCCATTCCTGATATTTGCCCTCCATGCAACACGTTCAGCGGCGACTTGCTCCCAATGTGCATTATCAATGCCTGTATCAATCATGTCCCGCTTACACACATCTTTGTATCGTAGTAGAGGCCGACCCTGAGATCTCTTACCCATCTGTAATTCACCAAAAAAGATATCCTTTGGTATTCTATCATCATCCATCCTCCTAAGATGTCCTATCCATCTAAGTCTACGAAGACTGAGCATGGAATAAACTGTCACACAACCTGATCTTTCCAATACTTCAGTATTTGTGATTTTGTCTTGCCACTTAATACCAAGAATTCTTCGCAGACACCGCATATGAAAGCTGTTTAAATTGTTCTCTTGGTGTGAGTAAGTTGTCCAGGTTTCACTGCCATAGAGAAGAGTACTAAGGACACAGGCTTGATAGACAAGGACTTTTGTTTTGGCAGTAAGCTTCCTGTTCTCCCAGACTCTTTTTCTTAACCTGTTCATTGTTGTTGCTGCCTTACCAATCCGGATGTTGATTTCCTGATCTAGGGATAATTTGCTATTTACCACTGATCCTAGATATGTAAAATGGTCTACTATCTCTAGTTCGGCGTCGTCAATAAAGATTGATGGTACCCCATGTGCACCTTGTGACATAATCTGTGTCTTCTTTTTGCTAATTGTTAAACCAAATTCAGAACAAGCATTGGAGAATGCAGATAGTAGACATTGCAATTCTTCCTCAGAGTGGGTCGTAACTGCAGCATCATCTGCAAAAAGCAACTCTCTGATCAGTACCCTGCTAATTTTGGTCTTAGCCTTCAATCTCTGAGCATTGTAGAGGCCGCCATCTGAGCGTGAGTGAATGTATATACCACCATCCTGATCACGAAATGCATATTTCAGTAGAAGTGAAAAGTATATTCCAAAGAGGGTGGGAGCTAGTACACAACCTTGCTTAACTCCACTCTTGATTTCAAATTCTTCAGAAGTTGCACCATCAAACTTGATTATACCCTTCATGCCTGTGTGGAACGATTCCACAATGGACAATGTAAATATTATATTTAGAATAATTGGAGACCTTCACACGTGCGGAGACCTCGTGGCTGCTCCAGGCTGTTTATTTAGGCGGCCCTATTTATATATTTTGCAAGCCTTATTATGAGCTAAATTCTATTACCAAATGAAGCAGCCTGCCGCGGCTGTATAAGAGTATGGAGTAGCATATCCCATGATACCCTGGTAAAAATGCATAGGATGTTGGGTTTGCGTGCCTATAAGAGCCCTGTCACGCCATATTCCCTCCTCTTTGCCTTTAGAACAACTGAGACCGAAGAGATGCTGATGTCTAATGTTTTTGCAGAGGGTTTGAATTCATCCATCTGAACCACTACTAAGCAGATGGCCGAACATGCCCCAGGCACGACCTAGCGTGGCCACTGTTTTTCCCGACCGCAGTTGAGAGGGCAGACAGGTCCTGTGAAGATCCAAGAGGGTCTTGATAGTGGATTGACGATTATCTGCTGTGGGGTGAGTTTTGAATGAACCTTCATAATTTAAATAGGAATATAGGAGTAGAATAGCTATGTCTGTGCCTGAGAACATTAATGGAGGGATATATGCCTGCGAAGAGAGGAAGAGGAAGGCCAAAGAGAAGATGGGTGCAGGATGTGGCGGATGATCTCCAGATGGATGTATCTGAAGCGGGACATCTTGCTTATGATCGAGAGGTTTTCCAGAAGATTGTTATGGGAGCGATGTTCTGCAAAGGACATGCTACTGAATGAATGACCTTTGTTCCATCTGATAACTGATGGTGATGTGTATCAGACTACAGTTACTGTGTTGGATGATTATCCATGTGTGACTGAAGCTCACTGGTACTGTGTTGGATGCTTGCTTGCTTGCTTGTGTTCATTGGCTTGAGCTCCAACGCGAAGTCCTGTATGTCGGATGAAAGCATCCTGTTGTCCAACATCAGTGTGATGTCATACAGGACCTGAGGTTTGCGTGAGTATCCGTTGTCCCATGTCTGGCTTATTGGTGTGCAGACTGGTGGTTCCTCACCGTATAGGCAGACACTCTCCGACTTCGGAGGAATCGGCGATCTACTGACTTTAGCCAGGATCCCGAAGGGACCTGTTGCCCAGGACGCTTGACGAGGACGCGTCACTAGGTCTTGGCCAGTATATAACCCGGCCCTGGTGCCTTGGAAACACCTCTGCGTCCCACTGTGTTGGATGATTACCCATGCTGTGATGGAAGATCACTGGTACTGTGAAGGATGATCATGTGTATGTTTATTCATGGGGATACCTATTTTGTCATTGCATCTAATCATTAATTTTATTTATTAGGGCATTGGCATTATTAATCAGATGTTGTTGTATCTTTTCAATTACATTATTCTGATTCCCTGTACACGGACCTAAATTTCTTCTGATATTTCTAAATCTTTTCTTTTCTTGTTAGCCGCATAGATAGAATGAGATCCTCTCTGTATTCTTATTCCTCTCTTCTTCTACGGCCCATGAGCAATCGGCGTTGTGCTATTATCTCTATCATTTCTGTGCGGTTACACAAAGATACCTATAAACTGTACATGTACCTTTGATGAGCGGTAGCTTCACTAGTGACCCCTAGTCCTCTGCTTTTCTTGTGTTTCAATATGATTTTAATTATACTTCTAATTTAATGTCTTTTTTTTCATTTTCAGATCCTGTGTACTTCACCCTTAATTATGGCTACTAGGAAAAGAAAACTGGATGCCGAATGTCGATTTTTCAATGAAGAATGGGGAGTAAAGTACTTCTTTGTGGAAACAAAGGACCAGAAAATCAGTTGCGTAATATGCAGCGAAAGTGTTGCCGTTTTGAAAGAGTACAATCTTCGGCGTCAATTCGGAACAGAACATCTGTCGCGGAAATTCTTGGAGTTGTCGATCGATGAAAGACTGTCGCCCCACTCGTCTACAGGCGGCAGCCATTCTTTGATATTGGAGACAGACTGTCCTGATGAAAGTCGGCAAGATCTTTTGTTGTCGGGGAAAAATTTCTCTAGATCACAGACCAGCAAGACATTTTGAAATACCGGAAACAATTCCCCAGATTAAAGCGGGACAGCGGGCCAGTTGTCTACATCGAGTCGAAAAAGGAGAGAAAAAATAGCTTCTCGACGCCTAGTGTCTAGTCAGTTTTGTGACGTCATTCAGACACAGTATGAAAACAGTCTGGATAAACAACTTTGGCGGGAGTCGACCAAATGTTATGAGACAACAAGGACGTGTGTGATGTTCCTGGTTTGATTATGGAGAGAGACTACAGTGTCTTATGTTGATTTACATCGGCGGACATTTATCCATTGTGTGATTTAGTAGTCTCGATTTCAAACAGGAATAAATATGGTATTTAATTAAATAGACCTAAATTAGATGATTCTTAGGAGTCTAGAGTAGTAATGTGCGTTGTGAAAACTTATTATAGGAGCGTCAGCAACAGTAGGCTATCGCGTTGTTTAAACTAGCTAGTGTGAGATATCAATTAACTCATAACTCAGTGAGTTAAGAACAATGTAGTGGGATGATATTTAGGGAGATTGAAAGTGGTTGGGGGATAAAGGAAATGTAAAATAATAGGACCTTCCAGTAGGGTATCTACTGGGTTTCTACACTTTTCCTTTAGTCTTTCCTTGTCTTACCATGACTCAGACCGATGTGATGAGCTCTTCTGCCTTATGCCAGAGTTTAGTTCTCTGCTATATATCTAAGTAGATGGTAGAATACCAAAGGATATCTTTTTTGGTGAATTACAGATGGGTAAGAGATCTCACGGTCGGCCTCTACTACGATACAAAGATGTGTGTAAGCGGGACATGATTGATACAGGCATTGATAATGCACATTGGGAGCAAGTCGCCGCTGAACGTGTTGCATGGAGGGCAAATATCAGAAATGGAATAAAGACAAAGGAGAAAATTATTGCAGAAAAGTCACACACCAAGCGTTTGAGACGTAAGATGGTGCATGATGGTGGAAATGACCACGTGTTCACATGCACCCACTGTGAACGGACATTTACAGCGCAAATTGGCCTTATCAGTCACACTCGCTACCGCCATAGTTAAAAGTTATTGTGCCTTTTTAAAGCACAAACTATCGTCTGTCAAGACGGCAAGGTGCCAATGTGTGTGTATATACATATACACATATACATATATACATATACACATATACAGATATACATATACACACATATATATATATACACATATACATATACATATATACATATATACATATACATATATACATATATACATATACATATATACATATACATATACACATATACACATATACCTATACACATACACATATACACATATACATATATACACATATACATATACACATATATACATATACATATACACATACACATATACACATACATATACATATACACATACACATATACACATACACATATACACATATACACATATATATATATATATATATATATATATATATATATATATATATATATATACACACATATACATATACACATATACATATACACATAAACATATACACATTTACATATGCACATATACACATATACACATATACATATACACATATACATATACACATATACATATACACATATACATATACACATATACATATACACATATACACATATACATATACACATATACATATACACATATACATATATACATATGTACATACACATATACACATACACATATACACATATACACATATACACATATACATATACACATTTACATATACACATATACATATATACATATACACATACACATATACACATATACACATATTCATATATACATATACACATATACATATACACATATACATATACACATATTCATATACACATTTACATATACACATTTACATATACACATACACATATACACATATACACATATTCATATACACATTTACATATACATATACGCATATACATATACACATATACATATACACATATACATATACACATATACATATACACATATACATATACACATACACATATACACATATACACATATACATATACACATATACATATACACATATACACATACACATATACATATACACATATACACATATACACATATACACATATACACATACACATTTACATATACACATTTACATATACACAGTATACATATACACATATACATATACATATATACACATATACATATATACACATATACATATACACATATACACATATACACATATACACATATACACATATACACAAACACATATACACATATACACATATACATATACATATATACATATACACATATACATATACACATATACACATACACATATACATATACACATATACATATACACATATACACATATACATATATACATATACATATATACATATACACATATACATATACACATATACATATACACATATACACATATACATATACACATATACACATATACAGAAACACATATACACATACACATATACACATATACATATACACATATACACATACACATATACACATATACATATATACATATACACATATACACATATACATATACATATATACATATACACATATACATATACACATATACACATACACATATACATATACACATATACATATACACATATACACATACACATATACATATACACATATACATATATACATATACACATATACACATATACATATATACATATACACATATACACATATACATATATACATATACACATATACACATATACATATACACATATACATATATACATATACACATATACACATATACATATATACATATACACATATACACATATACATATATACATATACACATATACACATATACATATACACATATTCATATATACATATACACATATACACATATACATATATACATATACACATACACATATACACATATACATATACACATACACATATACACATATACATATATACATATACACATACACATATACATATACACATTTACATATACACATACACATATACATATACACATATACACATATACATATACACATATACATATATACATATACACATATACACATATACATATACATATATACATATACACATATACATATACACATATACACATACACATATACATATACACATATACATATACACATATACACATACACATATACATATATACATATACATATATACATATACACATATACACATATACATATATACATATACACATATACACATATACATATATACATATACACATATACACATATACATATACACATATTCATATATACATATACACATATACACATATACATATATACATATACACATACACATATACACATATACACATATACATATACACATACACATATACATATACACATTTACATATACACATACACATATACATATACACATATACACATACACATATACACATATACATATACACATATACACATACACATACACATTTACATATACACAGTATACATATACACATATACACATACACATATACACATATACACATATACATATACACATATACATATACATATATACACATATACATATACATATATACACATATACATATACATATATACACATATACATATACATATATACACATATACACATATACATATACAAATATACATATACACATATACACATATACACATATACACATATACATATACAAATATACATATACACATATACATATACACATACACATATACATATACACATACACATATACACATATACACATATACACATATACACATACACATATACACATATACATATACACATTTACATATACACATACACATATACACATATACATATACACATTTACATATACACAGTATACATATACATATACACATATACACATATACATATACACATATACATATACACATATACATATACACATATACATATACACATATACATATACACATATACACATATGCATATACACATATACACATATACATATACACATATACATATACACACATACATATACACATATACATATACACATATACATATATACATATACACATATACACATATACATATATACATATACACATATACACATATACATATATACATATACACATATACACATATACATATACACATATTCATATATACATATACACATATACACATATACATATATACATATACACATACACATATACACATATACATATACACATACACATATACATATACACATTTACATATACACATACACATATACATATACACATATACACATACACATATACACATATACATATACACATACACATATACACATATACATATACACATATACATATACACATATACATATATACATATACACATATACACATATACATATATACATATACACATATACACATATACATATATACATATACACATATACACATATACATATACACATATTCATATATACATATACACATATACACATATACATATATACATATACACATACACATATACACATATAAATATACACATACACATATACATATACACATTTACATATACACATACACATATACATATACACATATACACATACACATATACACATATACATATACACATATACACATACACATTTACATATACACAGTATACATATACACATATACATATACACATATACATATACACATATACATATACACATATACATATATACACATATACATATACACATACACATTTACATATACACAGTATACATATACACATATACATATACACATATACATATACACATATACATATACACATATACATATATACACATATACATATACACATATACACATATACACATATACATATACACATATACATATACACATATACATATACACATATACACATACACATATAATCATATACATATACATATACACATATACACATATACACATACACATATACACATATATACATACACATATACATATACACATATACACATACACATATACATATACACATATACACATATACACATACACATATACATATACACATATATACATACACATATACATATACACATATACACATACACATCTACATATACACATATACACATATACACATACACATATACATATCCACATATACACATACACATATACATATACACATATACACATATACACATACACATATACACATACACATTTACATATACACAGTATACATATACACATATACACATATACATATACACATATACATATACACATATACACATATACACATATACATATACACATATACATATACACATATACATATACACATATACATATACACATATACATATACACATATACATATACACATATACATATACACATATACATATACACATATACACATATACATATACACATATACACATATACATATACACATATACATATACACATATTCATATACACATATACACATATACACATACACATATACACATATACACATATACACATACACATATACATATACACATATACACAGTATACACATACACATACACATATACACATACACATACACATACACATACACATACACATACACATATACATATACACATATACATATACACATATACATATACACATATACATATACACATATACACATATACACATATACATATACACATATACATATACACATATACATATACACATATACATATACACATATACATATACACATATACATATACACATATACATATACACATATTCATATACACATATACACATATACACATACACATATACACATATACACATATACACATACACATATACATATACACATATACACAGTATACACATACACATACACATATACATATACATATATACACATATACACATACACATACACATACACATACACATACACATACACATATACACATACACATATACATATACACATATACATATATACACATATACATATACACATATACATATACACATATACATATACACATATACATATACACATATACACATATACACATATACATATACACATATACATATACACATATACATATACACATATACACATATACACATATACATATACACATATACATATACACATATACATATACACATATACATATACACATATACATATACACATATACATATACACATATACATATACACATATTCATATACACATATACACATATACACATACACATATACACATATACACATATACACATACACATATACATACACACATATACACAGTATACACATACACATACACATATACATATACACATATACACATATACACATACACATACACATACACATACACATACACATACACATATACACATACACATATACATATACATACACATACACATATACACATATACACATATACACATATACATATACACATATACACATACACATACACATATACACATATACACATACACATATACACATATACATACACATACACATACACATATACACATATACATATACACATATACACATATACATATACACATACACATATACACATATACATATACACATATACACATATACATATACACATATACATATATACATATACACATATACATATACACATATACATATACACATATACACATATACATATACACATATACATATACACATATACATATATACATATACACATATACATATACACATATACACATATACATATACACATATACACATATACATATACACATATACACATATACATATACACATATACATATACACATATACACATATACATATACACATATACACATATACATATACACATATACATATACACATATACACATATACATATACACATATACATATACACATATACATATACACATATACATATACACACATACACATACACATATACACATATACATATACACATATACATATACACATATACACATATACATATACACATATACACATATACACATATACACATATACACATATACATATACACATATACATATATACATATACATATACACATATACACATATACATATACACATATACACATATACACATATACACACATACACATACACATATACACATATACATATACACATATACATATACACACATACACATACACATATACACATATACATATACACATATACATATACACATATACACATATACATATACACATATACACATATACATATACACATATACACATATACATATACACATATACATATACACATATACACATATACATATACACATATACACATATACATATACACATATACATATACACATATACACATATACATATACACATATACATATACACATATACATATACACATATACATATACACATATGCACACATACATATACACATATACACATACACACATACACATACACATATACACATATACATATTTGTCAGCGTCTCACATCGCACACAGGCACTCTAGCTCCTTCATACGCACTCAAGAAAACATCAGTCGTGCATAAGGTGCTTCTATCATTTGTTTCAGGCAAACCTGATATAATTGCAAGGTATATACACAGGCGGTGGCTTCATTACATTAATATACAAATGCCTCCTTACATACGCTTATAGCAACAGTCAATTACACAAGTCATACACTCCCTATCTTCAAACTAGCACTCTCGCAAGCTAAGCATTTGCTCTCGAAAACATAAGCGTCCCCTCCCTGAAACTGTCTGGGTCCCGCCTGCCGTTCCCAAGCTGGTTGGCTGGACTTGTCGTACTTGACCCCGTGCCGTCAGTAAACCCCGTGCTGTCTTAGCAGTCTCGTTGTACTGCAGTCCGTCCGTGCTAAGCTGGGTTATTCAGTGTACTGACGTCTAGTCCGTTCAGGGCAGTGTCCCGTGAACTGGCGTCCCCTCCTAATACCCGGTCTGGTCCTGCCGGTGTCCTGTCTATGACACGTCTGTGTCCCCACCTAAGTCCTGTCTCCACTTTATCTACTGTCCTGTAGATGTCCTGTCTTATGACCATTCTGTCGCCTGACTTGTGTCCTGTCTCTACTCTGTCGGCTATACTGTAGATGTCCTTATCTATGTCCTGTATGTCGTCATCTCAGTCGTTCTAACTCTATTCTGTCCCTTTGTCCTCTCTTTGTTCTGTACCTACCTTTCAACACTCTGACAATATACACATATACATATAACCACATACACACATACATATACACATATACATATACACATATTCATATACACATATACACATATACATATACACATATACATATAACCACATACACATATACATATACATATACACATACTGACATTGACATTGGCACCTTGCAGTCTTGACAGACGATAGTTTGTGCTTTAAAAAGGCATAATAACTTTTACCCATGGCGGTAGTGAATGTTACTGGTAAGGACAATTCGCGCTGTAAATGTTCGTTCACAGTGGGTGCATGTGAACACGTGGTTATTTCCACTATCATGCACCATCTTATGTCTCACACGCTCGGTGTGTGACTTATTTGCAATAATTTTCTTCTTTGTCTTTATTCCATTTCTGATGTTTGCCCTCCATGCAACACGTTCAGCGGCGACTTGTTGCCAATGTGTCAATCATGTCCCGCTTACACACATCTTTGTATCGTAGTAGAGGCCGACCCTGAGATCTCTTACCCATCTGTAATTCACCAAAAAAGATATCCTTTGATATTCTACCATCATCCGTCCTTCTAACATGTCCTATCCATCTAAGTCTACGAAGACTGAGCATGGAACACACCGTCACACAACCTGATCTTTCCAATACTTCAGTATTTGTGATTTTGTCTTGCCACTTAATACCAAGAATTCTTCGCAGACACCGCATATGAAAGCTGTTTAAACGTTTCTCTTGGTGTGAGTAAGTTGCCCACGCTTTACTGCCATAAAGAAGAGTACTAAGGACACAGGCTTGATAGACAAGGACTTTTGTTTTGGCAGTAAGCTTCCTGTTCTCCCAGACTCTTTTTCTTAACCTGTTCATTGTTGTAGCTGCCTTACCAATCCGGATATTGATTTCCTGATCTAGGGATAATTTGCTATTTACCACTGATCCTAGATATGTAAAATGGTCTACCATCTCTAGTTCGGCGTCGTCAATAAAGATTGATGGAACCCCATGTGCACCTTGTGACATAATCTGTGTCTTCTTTTTGCTAATTGATAAACCAAATTCGGAAAAAGCATTGGAGAATGCAGATAGTAGACATTGTAATTCTTCCTCAGAGTGGGTCATAACTGTAGCATCATCTGCAAAAAGCAACTCTCTGATCAGAACCTCCTAATTTTGGTCTTGGCCTTCAATCTCTGAGCACTGTAGAGGCCATCTGAGCGTGAGTGAATGTATATACCACCATCATGATCACGAAAGGCATATTTCAGTAGAAGTGACAAGTATATTCCAAAGAGGGTGTATATGAATGTATTTAGATTTTGGAACTGCCTTGATAACGGATCCTAACTCCTCATAGAACGAATCCTTCACATCATCAGAGGAATCGAGTGTCGGTGCATATGCAGTAATAATGGTGGGAAAACCACAAGAAGTTGCCAAGCGCAGGGATAATAGTCTTTCATTTCCTCCAGCTGGAATTTCAATCATTCCCAGTAGCAAATTCTTCACCGAAAAGCCCACACCGTATTGCCTTTTTTGTGCCTGCCCTCTACACTTCCAAAAAAGGTGTAACTGTTTCCCCTGAGTGACCCTTCCTCAGCGAGGCGAGTCTCCTGCAGGCCACCAATATCAATGTTAAGACGATTGAGTTCAGCATCAATCACAGCCGTTTTTCTCACATCGTCAATATTGGTCAAGTCAGTGGAAAATCCTGGACACATGGTTCTCACGTTCCAGGTTGCAAGCCGTAGCTTGAGGTTTCTATTTTTCTTTTTATTAGTACCTGTATGTGTATATGTATGTTTATATATATATATATATATATATATATATATATATATATATATATATATATATATATATATATATATATGAAATAATTTATACACATACACACATATACATAAACACACATACATATACACACATACATATACACATATGTACATACACCTGTAATTATACATCTATACATATACACACATACATACACACACACCACACATACACATATACACACATACATATACACACATACATATACACACATACATATACACACATACATATACACATATGCACATATACATATACACATATACACATATACATATACGCATATACATATACACATATACACACATACATATACACATATACACATATACATATACACATATACATATACACATATACATATACACATATACATATACACATATACACACATACATATACACATATACACATACACATATACATATACACATATACATATACACATATACATATACACATATACATATACACATATACATATACACATATACACACATACATATACACATATACACATACACATATACATATACACATATACATATACACATATACATATACACATATACACATAGACATATACCCATACACATATACCTATCTATGCATATATACATATACACACATACATACACACTCACACACACACACACACACACACACACACATATATATATATATATATATATATATATATATATATATAAACATACATATACATATACACACATACATATACACATATACATATACACATATACACATATGCATAGACACACACATATATATATACATATACACATATACATATATACATATGCACATATACACATATACATATACACATATGCACATATACATATACACATATGCACATATACACATATACATATATACACATATACATATACACATATACACATATACAAATACACATATACACATGTACAAATACACATATACACATATACACATACACATATACACACATACACATACACATATGCACATATACATACACACATATACATATACACATATACATATACACATATGCACATATACACATATACATATACACATATGCACATATACACATATACATATACACATATACATATGCACATATACATATTCACATATACATATACACATATACATATGCACATATACATATTCACATATACACATATACACACATATATATATATATACACATATGCACATACACATATACACATATACATATACACACATACATATACACATATACACATATACACACACTTATACACATATGCACATACACATATACACATATACACATATAGATATACACATATACATATACACATATACACATATACACATATACATATACACATATACACATATACATATGCACACATACATATACACATAGACATATACACATATACATATACACACATACATATACACATAGACATGTACACATATACATATACACATATACATATACACATATACATATACACATATACATATACACATAGACATATACACATAGACATACACACATATACACATATACACACATACATACATATACACATATACACATGCACACATACATATACACACATACATATACACATACATATATACATACATATATACATACATATATATATACATATTCATACATACATATACGCATATACGTATCCATCCATCATATGTCATGCCGGCAAGCGTCGGCGGTCATGTTTTGCCATCTCACTCGATTACCAGAGTCGTGGATCAGCTCCGTGTTTCTGTCTCGACCATTCCACGAGGCCAAGCCATCAAGGTATTTGCTTCTAGGTCTTCCCCTTGGTCTGTTCCCTTCGATCTTGTCAGTTGTCACCAAGTTCTCCAATTCAATTCTTCTCATAACATGCCCAAAAATTTTTGACTGTCTACGTCTAATGTCTCGTTTCTTGAAGGACTTGTTCATTGGTCTTTCTGGTTGTCCATGGTATTCTTTGCATTTTCCTCAGAAACCACATTTCTACAGCCATCAGATGTTTTTCAGCTTGACTGCTCATTGTCCAAGCTTCACATCCATATAAAAGTACAGGTTCTATGTAGCACCTCAGCACTCTTTTTCTCGTTTCAGTTTACATCTTGTTATTGGTCAGTATGTTTTTCATCATAAAGGCTACTTTTGCCATGGCGATTCTTGTTCTAAATCTATTCAAGGCATCTCCCATCAGATGTTATTACTGTTCCGAGATAATTGTACCTATTCACTTGTTGAAGAATATTCCCATTTACTTATATATTACATTGTGGTATTTCGTTCTTCCTAGTGACGACCATAATCTATGTCTTTTTACAATTTAACTCTAACCCTAGTTGTTCACTGTGTGTAACAACCGCATCTACTAAATGTTGCATGTCCTGTTCATTGTCTGCAATCGAGACTCTATCATCTGCATATCTAATGTTATTGATGCATCGTCCCCCAATGTTGATTCCTTCTATATTTTTTCAATATTTCTGAAAATACTTTCACTGTAGTGTACAGGGAAAACAGATCTGGAGACATTACACATCCCTGTCTCACACCTCTCTTAATAGGTTGATATTAGCCTACTTCATTATCAACTCTTATGACAGTTTGTTGTTTCCAATATTTTTTTTTTTTACATGTCTTTTACATATGACTATACACACATACATATACACATATACATGTAACATATACATATACACACATACATATACATACATACATATTCATATACATTTTCACATATACATATATACATATGCATATATACATATACGCACACACATATACACATACACATAAACATATACACACAAACATATACACTTATACATACACGCAAACATATGAAGGTGTTGGTGCAGTGTCACGAATTGGCAGCCTTTACTTCCCAGAACAATTTTCGGTTCACTTTTGATGGGCCATGTAGAGGATCAACAGACGAACAAAACTGTCTTCTCTATATTCAAGGCTATACTGTCTTGGCGTAAGCTTGCAAAACCTGCAAGTAAACAACCACCAGGAATGGCTTTCTATTTGGGAAGTTAATTTGACACCAGTACCGGTCACCCCCAGATCAGTTTCACAGTCTTATCAATCCAGCCAGACTGGAGGGCAGACTCAGGGGACTGAATAGTAATTAAAACCAACCAGGCATGACGCAAGCAAACCTGGTTTACCAACAGAGTTGTAAACTGGCTGTTGACCATCAGAACCTAATTGTTCCCTTGAGATGACACCTGATAAGAATAGCTAGGAAATCGCCCAACTGGTAGAGACTAGAGGTGCAAGGTGTGAAATCACTGATAAGACTCAGTGGGCTAATAATTGTCAGACCCACAGGTGTGATGGCCAATTGCAGTGATAAGTGCAATTACCGTCCGGTGGAGATAAGAAGAATTTATGCTGGGAATGCCAAGGAGATAATACGGTCTGCTTGACTCAGCTTAAATAAGGGTCCCTAGCCTGTTTTATGTTAGATTAAGTCTGACTTCAGAACAGGTAGGCAGCCAGCTCAATGTTTGGTAGTCATATGTATGATTCTTATGTTGCTAGATCTAACTAGGAGAATTATTTCTTAGTAACTAGTCAGTCTATATCGGACATAGGTTATTTCAATAAATATCATTGTCTAAGTATACTTTGAGGTGTCTTGGTAGATGCTTGTCATTTCTTTGTACACTATCCTAGTTGCTTTTTGGTGTGTGCATTTGTTGTACAGAATATAGTCAACTGACTATTTATTTAATTCTTACAACAGCAGGTGATTAAACCGGGCAGCTCAGCAAATATAGCTGGTCTGTGTGGTAACTTCAATTAGACTTGTTGTATATCTCATTTTGTAGCTATACAATATTAGTACTCATTAATAATGCCGGATGCTATTATGTTGAGTATCATTAGATGTCCATCTTGAAGTAATATAATGTTTACGGATATGTTGGATGTATGTATGTGTAATTTCATAAACTAACTAGTGCATTATTCTATGATGTTAAAGTATCATAATATGTCTAGTTAATCAATATGTTTATGTGTATTGGATGTTTGATATATTGATTTGTCATATGCAAACTTACCAATATGAAGTGTTATGCTATTGTCTGCGCATTGGCACATTGGCCAATGATTGTGTTGGAAGCAGAGGTGTAATGGTACAGACATTACACACAATAGGTATATGGTGCTAAACTTTCTCAGTGTATTGTGGGCGTGCGTCCACGGTAATGCATGGAAACCTGGCACAGCTACTGGTCACGGCTTGCAAGTCCGGATGATCAGGCATTGTTATAATACCCTTACCGACCCTGTGAGCTGCTAAACTAACATTGGACGGAGCGGCTGTACGACACAGAATTTCTGTATTAGCGACATGGACATGGGGCGGCAGAAATGTAATCATTACAGGCGTGTGAGACAATTGAAAAGCCCGTCCCAGACTAAAGACAGTAGGGAGAAGGAGGATGGTGAACACAGTAGAGCTGGAAGATAAACTTGGCCAGACTGGTCATTGTATATGTTTGTGTTATGATATGTTTTAATTAGGATTGCGCTGATGTAGAACTGATATAACACATTCTTGACTTTCTTTCATGCTCTCACAAGGAGCACCTATGTTATAGATCTCAAGACTAGAGACTACTGACTAGGTAGAGCCAGGACTGACAGACGTCAGAATACCGGCAAGCTGTTTTCTTTTTGTGTCTACTGGAGAGTGGGGATCTGGACCACAGATCCAGATAGAGCAAGTAACAAGTAAAGTTACGTAATATTTGTCATCAATATCAATATGTATATGATTTCCTCATCCTCATATTGAACCATCAGATGTCTATGATTATGATTAATAAATAAATGTTGTAGTATTGTAACTCATAGTTCGGTCGTTATATTTTAATTCCAATTGTGCATACATGTTGTGTGTGTACATTGGTGGGGGTTCACTTACACACCAAGGAAGGGAGCAGTCAGGGAGAAAAACCTGTACTGAGATAGTCGTCTATATTCATATATTTAGACTTAAACATCTATCTTAGCTAAACTTCTCTTTCCTATTCCTTGGCGAATATTCAGCACAGTTCATTTCATTTTGTAACGAGCCACTTGGAGCTGTACGTTGGATATTCAGGGCTTAATCTATAGTTCAGCCATATAGTTTTTGTCCCTAGTCAGTTTCTGACTATTTGGGGTTGCTCGCCAGTGAAAAATACTTTCATCTAGCCGGTGGGGCACCCCGACTTCTGACAGATTGGGGGCTCGTCCGGGATCCTGAACCAGGATTCTAGTAATCATAGTGATTCTACTAGACCCTAGACAAACGATTTTTCAAAGTTAACTCTTGTAATCTTCAATCATCAAAATAGACTATCATCAAATGTAGCTACTTTTAGTTGAGGAAGTTACAGAGTATAAATATAACTTTTCAAAAGTTTATAACAGATAAGAACTTATGAGAAAACTACCATCATCTATCATTTAGTGTTGTCATTAATCATTTATTGATAATTGAACACTTTAATCATATTTACATTGATGTGTTTGATGATTTAACTGCTTGACTGATTTGCAATTTTACGCTAATATATGCCATGTTCATTTTGACATGTATGCAGTACATTTTAATGTTTATTTAGATAAATATTACGGTTGATTACTGTGTTGTATATCTCTCACACTTACTTCACTGCTGTCGCCAGGTACTACTTGAATATTATTTTCAGTTGTCTTTCACTGCTGAGGCTAAACTATACACAATGAATAGCGTAGACTGTCAGTAGTTAACTCTTGTCTTTCTAGTAGATCTGATCTTTGATATATACATAGGAGCTAACCTGAATATAGTCATTAGCAATTATGTTCTTGCTTTACCGGAATCTTGAAGAGGATCTGAAGGCGCGCGCAGATTTCTCAGAGACCGCGAGAGGGTGGGGCATAAGAGAAGGCTTAAAGGGAGAGCAACTAGAAACATATATCATAGCTGAGTTAGAATGGTGGGACCAAGAAGAAGAAATTATGTTTAAAGAAGATGATGAGTTCTTTGAAGCACAAGAGCGTAGCAAAACTGAAGGAGTAAAGATGGAGAAAACGCATATGGAAGCAGTCAATGCGGAGAAGCTAACATTTCTAGCGGAACATAAGGTAGGAGATATGGATGCTCACCCAACCAGGAAGGAATGGACATCTTTGCCACCCACCGCAGAATCAGAGGTAGTGGACCGGGAACTACAGGTTCTCATTCGACCCAGTCCTAAACGGAAAAGAGGGAAGAAAAAACGTGCCAAGGGCATTTCAAACAGTCACAAACGTGATAACTGTTTGCACCACGGCAATAGTCGTTTGACAGTAGAGGACCTTCAGGAAAACCACTTGACTGCTACGAGAAATGAATCTCGAGAGAAAGAGGAACTGAAGACAACCTTTAATGAGGTCGCAGGCGGAGACCTAGCCGATTCTCACATTCCCTTCTGTTCACAGAATCACGAAGTGGAATTACATCTGACTGAAATAGGGAGGAAGGAAGGAACAGAATTCCAGGTGAATTTCACTGCTGCAACGCGGGAAGAGTCACTAATTATCAGTTCAGATAATTTACCTAGTAACAGTTACCCAGAGGAAAACTGTTTGCACTACGGTTTGCCAGTACAAGACTCCCAGGAATCTCATTTTACTTCAACGAGAGGTGAAACTCAAGAGGAAGAGGACCTGAGGACATCTTTTAAGGAGGTCGGAGATCGAAAGGTAACCGACTTTATTATTCCCTTCAGCCCAGACGAGGAAGAAGTGGGATTAAATTTGACTGACAGTGGGATGAAGGATGACCCGGAACCCCTTGTGATCTTTGAGGCTGCAGCTCAGGAAAAGACACTAGACATCAGTTCAAATGATTTACGTAGTGTGATGGATTGTTTAGACACCAGCCCATCACAGGATTTACCTCAACTGGACTTAGCCCATGAAAGCATGACCAGAGAGGAACATCCAGACCAGGAAACATTTCCAGTTGTTATCTCACAGTATACCAGTTCGGAGACTCGGGAAACACAGGGAATTGCCAGGAGCCAGAATATGGACTCTGATATTGTGCAGACAACATTGTCTGTAGTTGCTAAAGAAGAAAATTCTTTGCACAAGATGGAGGAAGAAACGCCTATCATCTCATTAGCTGAAGTTATCAGGGAATTCCAGCAACAGGAACCTGAAGTAACAGAAGTCAAGAGTGGTTTGGAATCAACACTCTTAGGACTCAATCTACCCTTCAGTCAGGTCGATTTGATAGGAGTAGATCAGCTATTTGTGGATACTTTATTCAAAAGTAACTCCACTTTATCGCCCTGGAGTAACTATGTTATTTCTCAAGGCTGGACAACTTGGCACACTAAATTTCCAATTTCTAGCACGGTTTTCACACGAAACTCTAATGCAGAGAAACTCAGCCCGTTAACTGATTATGAGGGGAAGAAACCGCGACACCGAGGAGGGAAGATTGTTACGCCCAACTTTGAAGGAGGAAAGCGCCAGTTGAATTTATATCATGGGACCATGATGTGTAACATTATTCCTTTCAAAAGGAAGTTATTGATGGATCAGTTGAGGATCTATAATGGATGGAGGAAAATCACGGAGACAAGCTTTGCTGTGGCCAGCTTATGCAAGACCTCACTACGGGTACATCCTCGGCTGAAAGGAGTAAATCACGTGAGTGAATGGTGTAAAACAATTGCTGCCCAGATGCGTAGAAGAATCCCGTTGATTGTGATCTTTCCCAGAGGGATAAAATTACAACCTCCTGACAATTACCGGATTTTACCAAGCTATTGCATGGAATCCCGGCCGAAAACCAGGTACAAGGACCTATCCAAAGTATCATGGGAGTATGGAAATGGAACGTCTTTATGCAGATGCAGGACAACCCATTGCCACAAGGAATATTGGAAACCTTTAGGCAGATACAGAACGGAGAGTGCTTAGGCATTATTCTGGGATGTACGGCGTGCGTTGACAAAAGATTTCTGGCAGAAACTTTTTTTTTAAGGGGAAAGCTCTGTCACGAATTGGCAGCCTTTACTTCCCAGAACAATTTTCGGTTCACTTTTGATGGGCCATGTAGAGGATCAACAGACGAACAAAACTGTTTTCTCTATATTCAAGGCTATACTGTCTTGACGTAAGCTTGCAAAACCTGCAAGTAAACAACCACCAGGAATGGCTTTCTATTTGAGAAGTTAATTTGACACCAGTACCGGTCACCCCCAGATCAGTTTCACAGTCTTATCAATCCAGCCAGACTGGAGGGCAGACTCAGGGGACTGAATAGTAATTAAAACCAACCAGGCATGACGCAAGCAAACCTGGTTTACCAACAGAGTTGTAAACTGGCTGTTGACCATCAGAACCTAATTGTTCCCTTGAGATGACACCTGATAAGAATAGCTAGGAAATCGCCCAACCGCGATGGATGACCCCATCTGGTAGAGACTAGAGGTGCAAGGTGTGAAATCACTGATAAGACTCAGTGGGCTAATAATTGTCAGACCCACAGGTGTGATGGCCAATTGCAGTGATAAGTGCAATTACCGTCCGGTGGAGATAAGAAGAATTTATGCTGGGAATGCCAAGGAGATAATACGGTCTGCTTGACTCAGCTTAAATAAGGGTCCCTAGCCTGTTTTATGTTAGATTAAGTCTGACTTCAGAACAGGTAGGCAGCCAGCTCAATGTTTGGTAGTCATATGTATGATTCTTATGTTGCTAGATCTAACTAGGAGAATTATTTCTTAGTAACTAGTCAGTCTATATCGGACATAGGTTATTTCAATAAATATCATTGTCTAAGTATACTTTGAGGTGTCTTGGTAGATGCTTGTCATTTCTTTGTACACTATCCTAGTTGCTTTTTGGTGTGTGCATTTGTTGTACAGAATATAGTCAACTGACTATTTATTTAATTCTTACAACAGCAGGTGATTAAACCGGGCAGCTCAGCAAATATAGCTGGTCTGTGTGGTAACTTCAATTAGACTTGTTGTATATCTCATTTTGTAGCTATACAATATTAGTACTCATTAATAATGCCGGATGCTATTATGTTGAGTATCATTAGATGTCCATCTTGAAGTAATATAATGTTTACGGATATGTTGGATGTATGTATGTGTAATTTCATAAACTAACTAGTGCATTATTCTATGATGTTAAAGTATCATAATATGTCTAGTTAATCAATATGTTTATGTGTATTGGATGTTTGATATATTGATTTGTCATATGCAAACTTACCAATATGAAGTGTTATGCTATTGTCTGCGCATTGGCACATTGGCCAATGATTGTGTTGGAAGCAGAGGTGTAATGGTACAGACATTACACACAATAGGTATATGGTGCTAAACTTTCTCAGTGTATTGTGGGCGTGCGTCCACGGTAATGCATGGAAACCTGGCACAGCTACTGGTCACGGCTTGCAAGTCCGGATGATCAGGCATTGTTATAATACCCTTACCGACCCTGTGAGCTGCTAAACTAACATTGGACGGAGCGGCTGTACGACACAGAATTTCTGTATTAGCGACATGGACATGGGGCGGCAGAAATGTAATCATTACAGGCGTGTGAGACAATTGAAAAGCCCGTCCCAGACTAAAGACAGTAGGGAGAAGGAGGATGGTGAACACAGTAGAGCTGGAAGATAAACTTGGCCAGACTGGTCATTGTATATGTTTGTGTTATGATATGTTTTAATTAGGATTGCGCTGATGTAGAACTGATATAACACATTCTTGACTTTCTTTCATGCTCTCACAAGGAGCACCTATGTTATAGATCTCAAGACTAGAGACTACTGACTAGGTAGAGCCAGGACTGACAGACGTCAGAATACCGGCAAGCTGTTTTCTTTTTGTGTCTACTGGAGAGTGGGGATCTGGACCACAGATCCAGATAGAGCAAGTAACAAGTAAAGTTACGTAATATTTGTCATCAATATCAATATGTATATGATTTCCTCATCCTCATATTGAACCATCAGATGTCTATGATTATGATTAATAAATAAATGTTGTAGTATTGTAACTCATAGTTCGGTCGTTATATTTTAATTCCAATTGTGCATACATGTTGTGTGTGTACATTGGTGGGGGTTCACTTACACACCAAGGAAGGGAGCAGTCAGGGAGAAAAACCTGTACTGAGATAGTCGTCTATATTCATATATTTAGACTTAAACATCTATCTTAGCTAAACTTCTCTTTCCTATTCCTTGGCGAATATTCAGCACAGTTCATTTCATTTTGTAACGAGCCACTTGGAGCTGTACGTTGGATATTCAGGGCTTAATCTATAGTTCAGCCATATAGTTTTTGTCCCTAGTCAGTTTCTGACTATTTGGGGTTGCTCGCCAGTGAAAAATACTTTCATCTAGCCGGTGGGGCACCCCGACTTCTGACAGATTGGGGGCTCGTCCGGGATCCTGAACCAGGATTCTAGTAATCATAGTGATTCTACTAGACCCTAGACAAACGATTTTTCAAAGTTAACTCTTGTAATCTTCAATCATCAAAATAGACTATCATCAAATGTAGCTACTTTTAGTTGAGGAAGTTACAGAGTATAAATATAACTTTTCAAAAGTTTATAACAGATAAGAACTTATGAGAAAACTACCATCATCTATCATTTAGTGTTGTCATTAATCATTTATTGATAATTGAACACTTTAATCATATTTACATTGATGTGTTTGATGATTTAACTGCTTGACTGATTTGCAATTTTACGCTAATATATGCCATGTTCATTTTGACATGTATGCAGTACTTTTTAATGTTTATTTAGATAAATATTACGGTTGATTACTGTGTTGTATATCTCTCACACTTACTTCACTGCTGTCGCCAGGTACTACTTGAATATTATTTTCAGTTGTCTTTCACTGCTGAGGCTAAACTATACACAATGAATAGCGTAGACTGTCAGTAGTTAACTCTTGTCTTTCTAGTAGATCTGATCTTTGATATATACATAGGAGCTAACCTGAATATAGTCATTAGCAATTATGTTCTTGCTTTACCGGAATCTTGAAGAGGATCTGAAGGCGCGCGCAGATTTCTCAGAGACCGCGAGAGGGTGGGGCATAAGAGAAGGCTTAAAGGGAGAGCAACTAGAAACATATATCATAGCTGAGTTAGAATGGTGGGACCAAGAAGAAGAAATTATGTTTAAAGAAGATGATGAGTTCTTTGAAGCACAAGAGCGTAGCAAAACTGAAGGAGTAAAGATGTAGAAAACGCATATGGAAGCAGTCAATGCGGAGAAGCTAACATTTCTAGCGGAACATAAGGTAGGAGATATGGATGCTCACCCAACCAGGAAGGAATGGACATCTTTGCCACCCACCGCAGAATCAGAGGTAGTGGACCGGGAACTACAGGTTCTCATTCGACCCAGTCCTAAACGGAAAAGAGGGAAGAAAAAACGTGCCAAGGGCATTTCAAACAGTCACAAACGTGATAACTGTTTGCACCACGGCAATAGTCGTTTGACAGTAAAGGACCTTCAGGAAAACCACTTGACTGCTACGAGAAATGAATCTCGAGAGAAAGAGGAACTGAAGACAACCTTTAATGAGGTCGCAGGCGGAGACCTAGCCGATTCTCACATTCCCTTCTGTTCACAGAATCACGAAGTGGAATTACATCTGACTGAAATAGGGAGGAAGGAAGGAACAGAATTCCAGGTGAATTTCACTGCTGCAACGCGGGAAGAGTCACTAATTATCAGTTCAGATAATTTACCTAGTAACAGTTACCCAGAGGAAAACTGTTTGCACTACGGTTTGCCAGTACAAGACTCCCAGGAATCTCATTTTACTTCAACGAGAGGTGAAACTCAAGAGGAAGAGGACCTGAGGACATCTTTTAAGGAGGTCGGAGATCGAAAGGTAACCGACTTTATTATTCCCTTCAACCCAGACGAGGAAGAAGTGGGATTAAATTTGACTGACAGTGGGATGAAGGATGACCCGGAACCCCTTGTGATCTTTGAGGCTGCAGCTCAGGAAAAGACACTAGACATCAGTTCAAATGATTTACGTAGTGTGATGGATTGTTTAGACACCAGCCCATCACAGGATTTACCTCAACTGGACTTAGCCCATGAAAGCATGACCAGAGAGGAACATCCAGACCAGGAAACATTTCCAGTTGTTATCTCACAGTATACCAGTTCGGAGACTCGGGAAACACAGGGAATTGCCAGGAGCCAGAATATGGACTCTGATATTGTGCAGACAACATTGTCTGTAGTTGCTAAAGAAGAAAATTCTTTGCACAAGATGGAGGAAGAAACGCCTATCATCTCATTAGCTGAAGTTATCAGGGAATTCCAGCAACAGGAACCTGAAGTAACAGAAGTCAAGAGTGGTTTGGAATCAACACTCTTAGGACTCAATCTACCCTTCAGTCAGGTCGATTTGATAGGAGTAGATCAGCTATTTGTGGATACTTTATTCAAAAGTAACTCCACTTTATCGCCCTGGAGTAACTATGTTATTTCTCAAGGCTGGACAACTTGGCACACTAAATTTCCAATTTCTAGCACGGTTTTCACACGAAACTCTAATGCAGAGAAACTCAGCCCGTTAACTGATTATGAGGGGAAGAAACCGCGACACCGAGGAGGGAAGATTGTTACGCCCAACTTTGAAGGAGGAAAGCGCCAGTTGAATTTATATCATGGGACCATGATGTGTAACATTATTCCTTTCAAAAGGAAGTTATTGATGGATCAGTTGAGGATCTATAATGGATGGAGGAAAATCACGGAGACAAGCTTTGCTGTGGCCAGCTTATGCAAGACCTCACTACGGGTACATCCTCGGCTGAAAGGAGTAAATCACGTGAGTGAATGGTGTAAAACAATTGCTGCCCAGATGCGTAGAAGAATCCCGTTGATTGTGATCTTTCCCAGAGGGATAAAATTACAACCTCCTGACAATTACCGGATTTTACCAAGCTATTGCATGGAATCCCGGCCGAAAACCAGGTACAAGGACCTATCCAAAGTATCATGGGAGTATGGAAATGGAACGTCTTTATGCAGATGCAGGACAACCCATTGCCACAAGGAATATTGGAAACCTTTAGGCAGATACAGAACGGAGAGTGCTTAGGCATTATTCTGGGATGTACGGCGTGCGTTGACAAAAGATTTCTGGCAGAAACTTTTTTTTAAGGGGAAAGCTCTGTCACGAATTGGCAGCCTTTACTTCCCAGAACAATTTTCGGTTCACTTTTGATGGGCCATGTAGAGGATCAACAGACGAACAAAACTGTTTTCTCTATATTCAAGGCTATACTGTCTTGACGTAAGCTTGCAAAACCTGCAAGTAAACAACCACCAGGAATGGCTTTCTATTTGGGAAGTTAATTTGACACCAGTACCGGTCACCCCCAGATCAGTTTCACAGTCTTATCAATCCAGCCAGACTGGAGGGCAGACTCAGGGGACTGAATAGTAATTAAAACCAACCAGGCATGACGCAAGCAAACCTGGTTTACCAACAGAGTTGTAAACTGGCTGTTGACCATCAGAACCTAATTGTTCCCTTGAGATGACACCTGATAAGAATAGCTAGGAAATCGCCCAACCGCGATGGATGACCCCATCTGGTAGAGACTAGAGGTGCAAGGTGTGAAATCACTGATAAGACTCAGTGGGCTAATAATTGTCAGACCCACAGGTGTGATGGCCAATTGCAGTGATAAGTGCAATTACCGTCCGGTGGAGATAAGAAGAATTTATGCTGGGAATGCCAAGGAGATAATACGGTCTGCTTGACTCAGCTTAAATAAGGGTCCCTAGCCTGTTTTATGTTAGATTAAGTCTGACTTCAGAACAGGTAGGCAGCCAGCTCAATGTTTGGTAGTCATATGTATGATTCTTATGTTGCTAGATCTAACTAGGAGAATTATTTCTTAGTAACTAGTCAGTCTATATCGGACATAGGTTATTTCAATAAATATCATTGTCTAAGTATACTTTGAGGTGTCTTGGTAGATGCTTGTCATTTCTTTGTACACTATCCTAGTTGCTTTTTGGTGTGTGCATTTGTTGTACAGAATATAGTCAACTGACTATTTATTTAATTCTTACAACAGCAGGTGATTAAACCGGGCAGCTCAGCAAATATAGCTGGTCTGTGTGGTAACTTCAATTAGACTTGTTGTATATCTCATTTTGTAGCTATACAATATTAGTACTCATTAATAATGCCGGATGCTATTATGTTGAGTATCATTAGATGTCCATCTTGAAGTAATATAATGTTTACGGATATGTTGGATGTATGTATGTGTAATTTCATAAACTAACTAGTGCATTATTCTATGATGTTAAAGTATCATAATATGTCTAGTTAATCAATATGTTTATGTGTATTGGATGTTTGATATATTGATTTGTCATATGCAAACTTACCAATATGAAGTGTTATGCTATTGTCTGCGCATTGGCACATTGGCCAATGATTGTGTTGGAAGCAGAGGTGTAATGGTACAGACATTACACACAATAGGTATATGGTGCTAAACTTTCTCAGTGTATTGTGGGCGTGCGTCCACGGTAATGCATGGAAACCTGGCACAGCTACTGGTCACGGCTTGCAAGTCCGGATGATCAGGCATTGTTATAATACCCTTACCGACCATGTGAGCTGCTAAACTAACATTGGACGGAGCGGCTGTACGACACAGAATTTCTGTATTAGCGACATGGACATGGGGCGGCAGAAATGTAATCATTACAGGCGTGTGAGACAATTGAAAAGCCCGTCCCAGACTAAAGACAGTAGGGAGAAGGAGGATGGTGAACACAGTAGAGCTGGAAGATAAACTTGGCCAGACTGGTCATTGTATATGTTTGTGTTATGATATGTTTTAATTAGGATTGCGCTGATGTAGAACTGATATAACACATTCTTGACTTTCTTTCATGCTCTCACAAGGAGCACCTATGTTATAGATCTCAAGACTAGAGACTACTGACTAGGTAGAGCCAGGACTGACAGACGTCAGAATACCGGCAAGCTGTTTTCTTTTTGTGTCTACTGGAGAGTGGGGATCTGGACCACAGATCCAGATAGAGCAAGTAACAAGTAAAGTTACGTAATATTTGTCATCAATATCAATATGTATATGATTTCCTCATCCTCATATTGAACCATCAGATGTCTATGATTATGATTAATAAATAAATGTTGTAGTATTGTAACTCATAGTTCGGTCGTTATATTTTAATTCCAATTGTGCATACATGTTGTGTGTGTACATTGGTGGGGGTTCACTTACACACCAAGGAAGGGAGCAGTCAGGGAGAAAAACCTGTACTGAGATAGTCGTCTATATTCATATATTTAGACTTAAACATCTATCTTAGCCAAACTTCTCTTTCCTATTCCTTGGCGAATATTCAGCACAGTTCATTTCATTTTGTAACGAGACACTTGGAGCTGTACGTTGGATATTCAGGGCTTAATCTATAGTTCAGCCATATAGTTTTTGTCCCTAGTCAGTTTCTGACTATTTGGGGTTGCTCGCCAGTGAAAAATACTTTCATCTAGCCGGTGGGGCACCCCGACTTCTGACAGATTGGGGGCTCGTCCGGGATCCTGAACCAGGATTCTAGTAATCATAGTGATTCTACTAGACCCTAGACAAACGATTTTTCAAAGTTAACTCTTGTAATCTTCAATCATCAAAATAGACTATCATCAAATGTAGCTACTTTTAGTTGAGGAAGTTACAGAGTATAAATATAACTTTTCAAAAGTTTATAACAGATAAGAACTTATGAGAAAACTACCATCATCTATCATTTAGTGTTGTCATTAATCATTTATTGATAATTGAACACTTTAATCATATTTACATTGATGTGTTTGATGATTTAACTGCTTGACTGATTTGCAATTTTACGCTAATATATGCCATGTTCATTTTGACATGTATGCAGTACTTTTTAATGTTTATTTAGATAAATATTACGGTTGATTACTGTGTTGTATATCTCTCACACTTACTTCACTGCTGTCGCCAGGTACTACTTGAATATTATTTTCAGTTGTCTTTCACTGCTGAGGCTAAACTATACACAATGAATAGCGTAGACTGTCAGTAGTTAACTCTTGTCTTTCTAGTAGATCTGATCTTTGATATATACATAGGAGCTAACCTGAATATAGTCATTAGCAATTATGTTCTTGCTTTACCGGAATCTTGAAGAGGATCTGAAGGCGCGCGCAGATTTCTCAGAGACCGCGAGAGGGTGGGGCATAAGAGAAGGCTTAAAGGGAGAGCAACTAGAAACATATATCATAGCTGAGTTAGAATGGTGGGACCAAGAAGAAGAAATTATGTTTAAAGAAGATGATGAGTTCTTTGAAGCACAAGAGCGTAGCAAAACTGAAGGAGTAAAGATGTAGAAAACGCATATGGAAGCAGTCAATGCGGAGAAGCTAACATTTCTAGCGGAACATAAGGTAGGAGATATGGATGCTCACCCAACCAGGAAGGAATGGACATCTTTGCCACCCACCGCAGAATCAGAGGTAGTGGACCGGGAACTACAGGTTCTCATTCGACCCAGTCCTAAACGGAAAAGAGGGAAGAAAAAACGTGCCAAGGGCATTTCAAACAGTCACAAACGTGATAACTGTTTGCACCACGGCAATAGTCGTTTGACAGTAAAGGACCTTCAGGAAAACCACTTGACTGCTACGAGAAATGAATCTCGAGAGAAAGAGGAACTGAAGACAACCTTTAATGAGGTCGCAGGCGGAGACCTAGCCGATTCTCACATTCCCTTCTGTTCACAGAATCACGAAGTGGAATTACATCTGACTGAAATAGGGAGGAAGGAAGGAACAGAATTCCAGGTGAATTTCACTGCTGCAACGCGGGAAGAGTCACTAATTATCAGTTCAGATAATTTACCTAGTAACAGTTACCCAGAGGAAAACTGTTTGCACTACGGTTTGCCAGTACAAGACTCCCAGGAATCTCATTTTACTTCAACGAGAGGTGAAACTCAAGAGGAAGAGGACCTGAGGACATCTTTTAAGGAGGTCGGAGATCGAAAGGTAACCGACTTTATTATTCCCTTCAACCCAGACGAGGAAGAAGTGGGATTAAATTTGACTGACAGTGGGATGAAGGATGACCCGGAACCCCTTGTGATCTTTGAGGCTGCAGCTCAGGAAAAGACACTAGACATCAGTTCAAATGATTTACGTAGTGTGATGGATTGTTTAGACACCAGCCCATCACAGGATTTACCTCAACTGGACTTAGCCCATGAAAGCATGACCAGAGAGGAACATCCAGACCAGGAAACATTTCCAGTTGTTATCTCACAGTATACCAGTTCGGAGACTCGGGAAACACAGGGAATTGCCAGGAGCCAGAATATGGACTCTGATATTGTGCAGACAACATTGTCTGTAGTTGCTAAAGAAGAAAATTCTTTGCACAAGATGGAGGAAGAAACGCCTATCATCTCATTAGCTGAAGTTATCAGGGAATTCCAGCAACAGGAACCTGAAGTAACAGAAGTCAAGAGTGGTTTGGAATCAACACTCTTAGGACTCAATCTACCCTTCAGTCAGGTCGATTTGATAGGAGTAGATCAGCTATTTGTGGATACTTTATTCAAAAGTAACTCCACTTTATCGCCCTGGAGTAACTATGTTATTTCTCAAGGCTGGACAACTTGGCACACTAAATTTCCAATTTCTAGCACGGTTTTCACACGAAACTCTAATGCAGAGAAACTCAGCCCGTTAACTGATTATGAGGGGAAGAAACCGCGACACCGAGGAGGGAAGATTGTTACGCCCAACTTTGAAGGAGGAAAGCGCCAGTTGAATTTATATCATGGGACCATGATGTGTAACATTATTCCTTTCAAAAGGAAGTTATTGATGGATCAGTTGAGGATCTATAATGGATGGAGGAAAATCACGGAGACAAGCTTTGCTGTGGCCAGCTTATGCAAGACCTCACTACGGGTACATCCTCGGCTGAAAGGAGTAAATCACGTGAGTGAATGGTGTAAAACAATTGCTGCCCAGATGCGTAGAAGAATCCCGTTGATTGTGATCTTTCCCAGAGGGATAAAATTACAACCTCCTGACAATTACCGGATTTTACCAAGCTATTGCATGGAATCCCGGCCGAAAACCAGGTACAAGGACCTATCCAAAGTATCATGGGAGTATGGAAATGGAACGTCTTTATGCAGATGCAGGACAACCCATTGCCACAAGGAATATTGGAAACCTTTAGGCAGATACAGAACGGAGAGTGCTTAGGCATTATTCTGGGATGTACGGCGTGCGTTGACAAAAGATTTCTGGCAGAAACTTTTTTTTAAGGGGAAAGCTCTGTCACGAATTGGCAGCCTTTACTTCCCAGAACAATTTTCGGTTCACTTTTGATGGGCCATGTAGAGGATCAACAGACGAACAAAACTGTTTTCTCTATATTCAAGGCTATACTGTCTTGACGTAAGCTTGCAAAACCTGCAAGTAAACAACCACCAGGAATGGCTTTCTATTTGGGAAGTTAATTTGACACCAGTACCGGTCACCCCCAGATCAGTTTCACAGTCTTATCAATCCAGCCAGACTGGAGGGCAGACTCAGGGGACTGAATAGTAATTAAAACCAACCAGGCATGACGCAAGCAAACCTGGTTTACCAACAGAGTTGTAAACTGGCTGTTGACCATCAGAACCTAATTGTTCCCTTGAGATGACACCTGATAAGAATAGCTAGGAAATCGCCCAACCGCGATGGATGACCCCATCTGGTAGAGACTAGAGGTGCAAGGTGTGAAATCACTGATAAGACTCAGTGGGCTAATAATTGTCAGACCCACAGGTGTGATGGCCAATTGCAGTGATAAGTGCAATTACCGTCCGGTGGAGATAAGAAGAATTTATGCTGGGAATGCCAAGGAGATAATACGGTCTGCTTGACTCAGCTTAAATAAGGGTCCCTAGCCTGTTTTATGTTAGATTAAGTCTGACTTCAGAACAGGTAGGCAGCCAGCTCAATGTTTGGTAGTCATATGTATGATTCTTATGTTGCTAGATCTAACTAGGAGAATTATTTCTTAGTAACTAGTCAGTCTATATCGGACATAGGTTATTTCAATAAATATCATTGTCTAAGTATACTTTGAGGTGTCTTGGTAGATGCTTGTCATTTCTTTGTACACTATCCTAGTTGCTTTTTGGTGTGTGCATTTGTTGTACAGAATATAGTCAACTGACTATTTATTTAATTCTTACAACAGCAGGTGATTAAACCGGGCAGCTCAGCAAATATAGCTGGTCTGTGTGGTAACTTCAATTAGACTTGTTGTATATCTCATTTTGTAGCTATACAATATTAGTACTCATTAATAATGCCGGATGCTATTATGTTGAGTATCATTAGATGTCCATCTTGAAGTAATATAATGTTTACGGATATGTTGGATGTATGTATGTGTAATTTCATAAACTAACTAGTGCATTATTCTATGATGTTAAAGTATCATAATATGTCTAGTTAATCAATATGTTTATGTGTATTGGATGTTTGATATATTGATTTGTCATATGCAAACTTACCAATATGAAGTGTTATGCTATTGTCTGCGCATTGGCACATTGGCCAATGATTGTGTTGGAAGCAGAGGTGTAATGGTACAGACATTACACACAATAGGTATATGGTGCTAAACTTTCTCAGTGTATTGTGGGCGTGCGTCCACGGTAATGCATGGAAACCTGGCACAGCTACTGGTCACGGCTTGCAAGTCCGGATGATCAGGCATTGTTATAATACCCTTACCGACCCTGTGAGCTGCTAAACTAACATTGGACGGAGCGGCTGTACGACACAGAATTTCTGTATTAGCGACATGGACATGGGGCGGCAGAAATGTAATCATTACAGGCGTGTGAGACAATTGAAAAGCCCGTCCCAGACTAAAGACAGTAGGGAGAAGGAGGATGGTGAACACAGTAGAGCTGGAAGATAAACTTGGCCAGACTGGTCATTGTATATGTTTGTGTTATGATATGTTTTAATTAGGATTGCGCTGATGTAGAACTGATATAACACATTCTTGACTTTCTTTCATGCTCTCACAAGGAGCACCTATGTTATAGATCTCAAGACTAGAGACTACTGACTAGGTAGAGCCAGGACTGACAGACGTCAGAATACCGGCAAGCTGTTTTCTTTTTGTGTCTACTGGAGAGTGGGGATCTGGACCACAGATCCAGATAGAGCAAGTAACAAGTAAAGTTACGTAATATTTGTCATCAATATCAATATGTATATGATTTCCTCATCCTCATATTGAACCATCAGATGTCTATGATTATGATTAATAAATAAATGTTGTAGTATTGTAACTCATAGTTCGGTCGTTATATTTTAATTCCAATTGTGCATACATGTTGTGTGTGTACATTGGTGGGGGTTCACTTACACACCAAGGAAGGGAGCAGTCAGGGAGAAAAACCTGTACTGAGATAGTCGTCTATATTCATATATTTAGACTTAAACATCTATCTTAGCTAAACTTCTCTTTCCTATTCCTTGGCGAATATTCAGCACAGTTCATTTCATTTTGTAACGAGCCACTTGGAGCTGTACGTTGGATATTCAGGGCTTAATCTATAGTTCAGCCATATAGTTTTTGTCCCTAGTCAGTTTCTGACTATTTGGGGTTGCTCGCCAGTGAAAAATACTTTCATCTAGCCGGTGGGGCACCCCGACTTCTGACAGATTGGGGGCTCGTCCGGGATCCTGAACCAGGATTCTAGTAATCATAGTGATTCTACTAGACCCTAGACAAACGATTTTTCAAAGATAACTCTTGTAATCTTCAATCATCAAAATAGAATATCATCAAATGTAGCTACTTTTAGTTGAGGAAGTTACAGAGTATAAATATAACTTTTCAAAAGTTTATAACAGATAAGAACTTATGAGAAAACTACCATCATCTATCATTTAGTGTTGTCATTAATCATTTATTGATAATTGAACACTTTAATCATATTTACATTGATGTGTTTGATGATTTAACTGCAGAAATGTAATCATTACAGGCGTGTGAGACAATTGAAAAGCCCGTCCCAGACTAAAGACAGTAGGGAGAAGGAGGATGGTGAACACAGTAGAGCTGGAAGATAAACTTGGCCAGACTGGTCATTGTATATGTTTGTGTTATGATATGTTTTAATTAGGATTGCGCTGATGTAGAACTGATATAACACATTCTTGACTTTCTTTCATGCTCTCACAAGGAGCACCTATGTTATAGATATCAAGACTAGAGACTACTGACTAGGTAGAGCCAGGACTGGCAGACGTCAGAATACCGGCAAGCTGTTTTCTTTTTGTGTCTACTGGAGAGTGGGGATCTGGACCACAGATCCAGATAGAGCAAGTAACAAGTAAAGTTACGTAATATTTGTCATCAATATCAATATGTATATGATTTCCTCATCCTCATATTGAACCATCAGATGTCTATGATTATGATTAATAAATAAATGTTGTAGTATTGTAACTCATAGTTCGGTCGTTATATTTTAATTCCAATTGTGCATACATGTTGTGTGTGTACATTGGTGGGGGTTCACTTACACACCAAGGAAGGGAACAGTCAGGGAGAAAAACCTGTACTGAGATAGTCGTCTATATTCATATATTTAGACTTAAACATCTATCTTAGCTAAACTTCTCTTTCCTATTCCTTGGCGAATATTCAGCACAGTTCATTTCATTTTGTAACGAGCCACTTGGAGCTGTTCGTTAGATATTCAGGGCTTAATCTATAGTTCAGCCATATAGTTTTTGTCCCTAGTCAGTTTCTGACTATTTGGGGTTGCTCGCCAGTGAAAAATACTTTCATCTAGCCGGTGGGGCACCCCGACTTCTGACAGATTGGGGGCTCGTCCGGGATCCTGAACCAGGATTCTAGTAATCATAGTGATTCTACTAGACCCTAGACAAACGATTTTTCAAAGTTAACTCTTGTAATCTTCAATCATCAAAATAGACTATCATCAAATGTAGCTACTTTTAGTTGAGGAAGTTACAGAGTATAAATATAACTTTTCAAAAGTTTATAACAGATAAGAACTTATGAGAAAACTACCATCATCTATCATTTAGTGTTGTCATTAATCATTTATTGATAATTGAACACTTTAATCATATTTACATTGATGTGTTTGATGATTTAACTGCTTGACTGATTTGCAATTTTACGCTAATATATGCCATGTTCATTTTGACATGTATGCAGTACATTTTAATGTTTATTTAGATAAATATTACGGTTGATTACTGTGTAGTATATCTCTCACACTTACTTCACTGCTGTCGCCAGGTACTACTTGAATATTATTTTCAGTTGTCTTTCACTGCTGAGGCTAAACTATACACATTGGATAGCGTAGACTGTCAGTAGTTAACTCTTGTCTTTCTAGTAGATCTGATTTTTGATATATACATAGGAGCTAACCTGAATATAGTCATTAGCAATTATGTTCTTGCTTTACCGGAATCTTGAAGAGGATCTGAAGGCGCGCGCAGATTTCTCAGAGACCGCGAGAGGGTGGGGCATAAGAGAAGGCTTAAAGGGAGAGCAACTAGAAACATATATCATAGCTGAGTTAGAATGGTGGGACCAAGAAGAAGAAATTATGTTTAAAGAAGATGATGAGTTCTTTGAAGCACAAGAGCGTAGCAAAACTGAAGGAGTAAAGATGGAGAAAACGCATATGGAAGCAGTCAATGCGGAGAAGCTAACCTTTCTAGCGGAACATAAGGTAGGAGATATGGATGCTCACCCAACCAGGAAGGAAGGGACATCTTTGCCACCCACCGCAGAATCAGAGGTAGTGGACCGGGAACTACAGGTTCTCATTCGACCCAGTCCTAAACGGAAAAGAGGGAAGAAAAAACGTGCCAAGGGCATTTCAAACAGTCACAAACGTGATAACTGTTTGCACCACGGCAATAGTCGTTTGACAGTAAAGGACCTTCAGGAAAACCACTTGGCTACTACGAGAAATGAATCTCGAGAGAAAGAGGAACTGAAGACAACCTTTAATGAGGTCGCAGGCGGAGACCTAGCCGATTCTCACATTCCCTTCTGTTCACAGAATCACGAAGTGGAATTACATCTGACTGAAATAGGGAGGAAGGAAGGAACAGAATTCCAGGTGAATTTCACTGCTGCAACGCGGGAAGAGTCACTAATTATCAGTTCAGATAATTTACCTAGTAACAGTTACCCAGAGGAAAACTGTTTGCACTACGGTTTGCCAGTACAAGACTCCCAGGAATCTCATTTTACTTCATCGAGAGGTGAAACTCAAGAGGAAGAGGACCTGAGGACATCTTTTAAGGAGGTCGGAGATCGAAAGGTAACCGACTTTATTATTCCCTTCAGCCCAGACGAGGAAGAAGTGGGATTAAATTTGACTGACAGTGGGATGAAGGATGACCCGGAACCCCTTGTGATCTTTGAGGCTGCAGCTCAGGAAAAGACACTAGACATCAGTTCAAATGATTTACGTAGTGTGATTGATTGTTTAGACACCAGCCCATCACAGGATTTACCTCAACTGGACTTAGCCCATGAAAGCATGACCAGAGAGGAACATCCAGACCAGGAAACATTTCCAGTTGTTATCTCACAGTATACCAGTTCGGAGACTCAGGAAACACAGGGAATTGCCAGGAGCCAGAATATGGACTCTGATATTGTGCAGACAACATTGTCTGTAGTTGCTAAAGAAGAAAATTCTTTGCACAAGATGGAGGAAGAAACGCCTATCATCTCATTAGCTGAAGTTATCAGGGAATTCCAGCAACAGGAACCTGAAGTAACAGAAGTCAAGAGTGGTTTGGAATCAACACTCTTAGGACTCAATCTACCCTTCAGTCAGGTCGATTTGATAGGAGTAGATCAGCTATTTGTGGATACTTTATTCAAAAGTAACTCCACTTTATCGCCCTGGAGTAACTATGTTATTTCTCAAGGCTGGACAACTTGGCACACTAAATTTCCAATTTCTAGCACGGTTTTCACACGAAACTCTAATGCAGAGAAACTCAGCCCGTTAACTGATTATGAGGGGAAGAAACCGCGACACCGAGGAGGGAAGATTGTTACGCCCAACTTTGAAGGAGGAAAGCGCCAGTTGAATTTATATCATGGGACCATGATGTGTAACATTATTCCTTTCAAAAGGAAGTTATTGATGGATCAGTTGAGGATCTATAATGGATGGAGGAAAATCACGGAGACAAGCTTTGCTGTGGCCAGCTTATGCAAGACCTCACTACGGGTACATCCTCGGCTGAAAGGAGTAAATCACGTGAGTGAATGGTGTAAAACAATTGCTGCCCAGATGCGTAGAAGAATCCCGTTGATTGTGATCTTTCCCAGAGGGATAAAATTACAACCTCCTGACAATTACCGGATTTTACCAAGCTATTGCATGGAATCCCGGCCGAAAACCAGTTACAAGGACCTATCCAAAGTATCATGGGAGTATGGAAATGGAACGTCTTTATGCAGATGCAGGACAACCCATTGCCACAAGGAATATTGGAAACCTTTAGGCAGATACAGAACGGAGAGTGCTTAGGCATTATTCTGGGATGTACGGCGTGCGTTGACAAAAGATTTCTGGCAGAAACTTTTTTTTAAGGGGAAAGCTCTGTCACGAATTGGCAGCCTTTACTTCCCAGAACAATTTTCGGTTCACTTTTGATGGGCCATGTAGAGGATCAACAGACGAACAAAACTGTTTTCTCTATATTCAAGGCTATACTGTCTTGACGTAAGCTTGCAAAACCTGCAAGTAAACAACTACCAGGAATGGCTTTCTATTTGGGAAGTTAATTTGACACCAGTACCGGTCACCCCCAGATCAGTTTCACAGTCTTATCAATCCAGCCAGACTGGAGGGCAGACTCAGGGGACTGAATAGTAATGAAAACCAACCAGGCATGACGCAAGCAAACCTGGTTTACCAACAGAGTTGTAAACTGGCTGTTGACCATCAGAACCTAATTGTTCCCTTGAGATGACACCTGATAAGAATAGCTAGGAAATCGCCCAACTGGTAGAGACTAGAGGTGCAAGGTGTGAAATCACTGATAAGACTCAGTGGGCTAATAATTGTCAGACCCACAGGTGTGATGGCCAATTGCAGTGATAAGTGCAATTACCGTCCGGTGGAGATAAGAAGAATTTATGCTGGGAATGCCAAGGAGATAATACGGTCTGCTTGACTAAGCTTAAATAAGGGTCCCTAGCCTGTTTTATGTTAGATTAAGTCTGACTTCAGAACAGGTAGGCAGCCAGCTCAATGTTTGGTAGTCATATGTATGATTCTTATGTTGCTAGATCTAACTAGGAGAATTATTTCTTAGTAACTACTCAGTCTATATCGGACATAGGTTATTTCAATAAATATCATTGTCTAAGTATACTTTGAGGTGTCTTGGTAGATGCTTGTCATTTCTTTGTACACTATCCTAGTTGCTTTTTGGTGTGTGCATTTGTTGTACAGAATATAGTCAACTGACTATTTATTTAATTCTTACAACAGCAGGAGATTAAACCGGGCAGCTCAGCAAATATAGCTGGTCTGTGTGGTAACTTCAATTAGACTTGTTGTATATCTCATTTTGTAGCTATACAATATTAGTACTCATTAATAATGCCGGATGCTATTATGTTGAGTATCATTAGATGTCCATCTTGAAGTAATATAATGTTTACGGATATGTTGGATGTATGTATGTGTAATTTCATAAACTAACTAGTGCATTATTCTATGATGTTAAAGTATCATAATATGTCTAGTTAATCAATATGTTTATGTGTATTGGATGTTTGATATTTTGATTTGTCATATGCAAACTTACCAATATGAAGTGTTATGCTATTGTCTGCGCATTGGCACATTGGCCAATGATTGTGTTGGAAACAGAGGTGTAATGGTACAGACATTACACACAATAGGTATATGGTGCTAAACTTTCTCAGTGTATTGTGGGCGTGCGTCCACGGTAATGCATGGAAACCTGGCACAGCTACTGGTCACGGCTTGCAAGCCCGGATGATCAGGCATTGTTATAATACTCTTACCGACCCTGTGAGCTGCTAAACTAACATTGGACGGA
>OY992881.1:34243090-34440590 GCA_963921405.1 Cepaea hortensis
CTATCTGCATTCTCCAATGCTTGTTCTGAATTTGGTTTAACAATTAGCAAAAAGAAGACACAGATTATGTCACAAGGTGCACATGGGGTACCATCAATCTTTATTGACGACGCCGAACTAGAGATAGTAGACCATTTTACATATCTAGGATCGGTGGTAAATAGCAAATTATCCCTAGATCAGGAAATCAACATCCGGATTGGTAAGGCAGCAACAACAATGAACAGGTTAAGAAAAAGAGTCTGGGAGAACAGGAAGCTTACTGCCAAAACAAAAGTCCTTGTATATCAAGCCTGTGTCCTTAGTACTCTTCTCTATGGCAGTGAAACCTGGACAACTTACTCACACCAAGAGAACAATTTAAACAGCTTTCATATGCGGTGTCTGCGAAGAATTCTTGGTATTAAGTGGCAAGACAAAATCACAAATACTGAAGTATTGGAAAGATCAGGTTGTGTGACAGTTTATTCCATGCTCAGTCTTCGTAGACTTAGATGGATAGGACATCTTAGGCGGATGGATGATGGTAGAATACCAAAGGATATCTTTTTTGGTGAATTACAGATGGGTAAGAGATCTCAGGGTCGGCCTCTACTACGATACAAAGATGTGTGTAAGCGGGACATGATTGATACAGGCATTGATAATGCACATTGGGAGCAAGTCGCCGCTGAACGTGTTGCATGGAGGGCAAATATCAGAAATGGAATAAAGTCAAAGGAGAAAATTATTGCAGAAAAGTCACACACCAAGCGTTTGAGACGTAAGATGGTGCATGATGGTGGAAATGACCACGTGTTCACATGCACCCACTGTGAACGGACATTTACAGCGCAAATTGGCCTTATCAGTCACACTCGCTACCGCCATAGTTAAAAGTTATTATGCCTTTTTAAAGCACAAACTATCGTCTGTCAAGACGGCAAGGTGCCAATGTATATATATATATACGTGCGTGCGTGCGTGCTTATATATGTGTGTGAGTGTGTCAGCAACTGTGGTTTAGGAAATGTGAATGCGGTTTTTTCTTCTTCTTCTTCTTCTTCTTCTTCTTCTTCTTCTTCTTCTTCTTCTTCTTCTTCTTCTTCTTCTTCTTCTTCTTCTTCTTCTTCTTCTTCTTCTTCTTCTTCTTCTTCTTCTTCTTCTTCTTCTTCTTCTTCTTCTTCTTCTTCTTCTTCTTCTTCTTCTTCTTCTTCTTCTTCTTCTTCTTCTTCTTCTTCTTCTTCTTCTTCTTCTTCTTCTTCTTCTTCTTCTTCTTCTTCTTCTTCTTCTTCTTCTTCTTCTTCTTCTTCTTCTTCTTCTTCTTCTTCTTCTTCTTCTTCTTCTTCTTCTTCTTCTTCTTCTTCTTCTTCTTCTTCTTCTTCTTCTTCTTCTTCTTCTTCTTCTTCTTCTTCTTCTTCTTCTTCTTCTCTCTCTTCTTCTTCTTCTTCTTCTCTTCTTCTTCTTCTTCTTCTTCTTCTTCTTCTTCTTCTTCTTCTTCTTCTTCTTCTTCTTCTTCTTCTTCTTCTTCTTCTTCTCTCTTCTTCTTCTCTTTCTTCTTCTTCTTCTTCTTCTTCTTCTTCTTCTTCTTCTTCTTCTTCTTCTTCTTCTTCTTCTTCTTCTTCTTCTTCTTCTTCTTCTTCTTCTTCTTCTTCTTCTTCTTCTTCTTCTTCTTCTTCTTCTTCTTCTTCTTCTTCTTCTTCTTCTTCTTCTTCTTCTTCTTCTTCTTCTTCTTCTGCGTTCATCCGGAGTTTTTTTTTTCGGACGTGATTGCGTTGTGCCTGTTTACAGCAGAGCTGCGTTCTTGCGCCGTTAGGCCGACACATCCGACTTCTGCGGGCATTTGTTGACCGAGTTAACCTTCCCGGGGGGATGCTGTTTCATAATCCCGACATACCGCGTCAGGAGTATGTCGCTGGCAATTTGGGAGCACATCTCTTTGCGTTTATTTTCAGAATGGTATGAGCCTCCGCCGTGGGTGTTATCCCAGGCGGCATGCTAAACGAAACACATGAGCATTGTGGCCTGTTGGAGGACAGACATAAGAAACATGAATTTCTTCTAGGAGAACAGCATCGCCGAATGGATAAGGGCGCTCGTTCTTAAACATCCGGTGTGCTGATGCTGTGGTAGGGGATGTGACCCCTACAACGGTCAGTTGGACTAAACATTTTCTCGTCCTTGGCTTGCGGACGTAAATTACAAATATCTCTGAAGTAGGAGTTGGTTCGCCTGATGGCGAGGGACTCTGGTAATAGGGAAAGTTAATCCAAACGCAAAATTCAGCCCAGTACTACTAGAAGTAGTATGTCTCGACTACACTTGAGTTCAAAGCCAAGGAGGCCCACCCTTCACCCCCTCCTCCCCCCCCCCCCCTCAACAAATTAAACCTCTGCGTCTTCATTAGAGTACAGGTGACCTTGGCCAGACTTACTGCATACAAAGGCTGAATAACCTTTACAATTCAAACTGAAAACCATTCTTATTTTTCACGTGACATAATCACATATTGATTGTGTTCGCTGCCAGAGTCTGTAGTACTGCATATCAACGTGCTTCTCTCCGCGATAGGGTACTGTTTCTTTTCAGGGTATCAATTTCCCTATTTTAGCTCTTAGCAATCTTTGTTGTGGAAACGTAATTTACGTTTGTAAAGAGCAATTAGTTTGCAACAGTGTGCACTCAAACAATACGTGGTTTAATGTGTGTGAGTGTTCGAATTATTTTAGCACTTTTTCATGCTTTAACGGACGTGACATGATGATCCTCCTAATCGCCTAGTACTCACCTACCTACCCACCTACCTACCTACCTACTTACCTACCTACCTACCTACCTAACCACCCGCCCACCTGTCTGTCTGTCTGTCTGTGTGTGTGTGTGTGTGTCTGTCTGTCTGTCTGTCTGTCTGTCTGTCTGTCCGTCCGTCCGTCCGACTGTCTGTCTGTCCGTCTGTTTGTCTGTCCGTCCAACTGCTTGTCTGTCTGTCCTATTTCCGCCTGTGTATCCGTCGGCCCGAATCTCTGTGGGTCTGTCTATCTGATCCACTCATATCTGTCGACCTATGCCTACTGCCCAGTGAGCGCAATAAATAATGCCCCTCAACTCGCAGACAGACAATTGTTCTAGAAAATTGTAGTAGCTAGTGGTCGGCCCCTGCGCCTTGGGGGTTAGTGACCGCATTTTCACAAATTCTCCGAAGGTTCGAAATCTGTCGCGAGCTATTTGGAAGTAGATCGCTTTACGTTGATTTCGATGACGTGAGGCGTCGGCAATAGCAAACTACTTGACGTAAAACTGCAAAGTAAATCACACATAGCCAATACATGTTCGAGTTGATAGCAACGTTCTGTAAAAGGGCATGCAACTAACTGTTTAGTAGTTAGCAAGTCTACGTGTCTGCGGGTCTTAACGTGCTTGAGTTTAAACTTTTGGTACGTTGTCGTCGGTCTTTTGGGTTCAACCCGTGCAACGGTCGGTTGGACTTTAACCTTGACTTCCTGTTCAGAAAGCAATGACAAACTTCTTTTTTTTTCCGTATATCCTTTACATGACATTGCAGTCAACACCAGCATTTTTCAGCTGCTGTTGATGTCTTGGCAAGTTTTACGTTCATTAGTTTGCCATTACTTTCTGAACGACCGGCTCACATACTCCCGTAAGTAACCAGCGCGGCGCGATCCTCTGCCAAATCTCGCGCAGCTGTATTTCGTACGAGAGTATACGGGATTACGAACAACGTCCTTAACTCCTACGCCTGGGAGACCGTGAACTAAAATTGCCCATAAAACCACAACCAGCCAATAAATGCCAGGGTTGGTTGCAACGTTCTGTAAAGGATTTGCAACTACCTTTTAAGTAGTTAATGATCCGGGTGCTACACAGAGTGCTTGGAGTTCTGTGTCCGTGCTCAGAGTCAAGTAATTAAATTACGTTATATGTACGAACTTCTCTGTGGTGTTGTGGCTTGTTGTCCGATCATCATAGCCACGAAAGATAAGCCCGTACTGGTTGATCCTTGTGAGTTTTCCTTATAAGTTATTATTTTGTTACTTTACTCCTTTCTGTCTAAGATGGCTATTACTTTGACCTTTTCTGACTAAGATGGCTGTTACTTTAATCCTTTCTGTCCCAGTTAGTTATTACTTTAACCCTTTTTTGTTCCACACAGCTGTTACTGTAACCCTTTCTGTCCCAGACGGCTGTTACTTTAACCCTTTTGTCCCATACGGCTGCTGCTTTAACCCTTTTTGTCCCAGACGGCTGCTACTTTAACCCTTTTTGTCCCAGACGGCAGCTGCTTTAACCCTTTTTGTCCCAGACGGCTGCTACTTTAACATTTTCTTCTCAAACAACTGTTGTTTTATTCCTTTCTGTCCAAAATGACTATTACTTTAACTCTCTGTGTTCCAGACAGGTGTTACTTTAATTCGCTATGTTTCAAAGTATATTACTTCAATCCATTCTGTCCCAGGCAGCTATTACTTTAACCCTTTCTGTCCCAGACGGCGGTTACTTTAATACTTTCTACCTCAGAAAGCTGTTACTTTAACCCTTTCTATTCTAGACAGCTGCTACTTTAACCATTTGTGTCCCAGACAGCTGTTTCTGTAACCCTTTCTGTCCAGGACAACTGTTATTCTAACTCTTTATGTCCCAGACGGCGGTTACCAGACTCCTTTCTGTTCCAGAAAGCTGTTATTTTAACCCTTTCCGTCCCAGACAACTGTTACTCTAACGCCCTATGTCCCAGACGGCGGTTACTTGACTCCTATCTGTCCCAGTGTATCAATTGAAAGGGAAGTGGCTAGACACTCGCATGCCGACCATGGTGGGTCTGATCCACTTATATCTGTCGTCCTATGCCTACTGCCTAGTGAGCGCAATAAATAATGCGCGCAGAATTCGCTGCTGGCCGAATTCGGATTTTTAAAAATTGAGATGGGCTCACAGATCCACCCAGTCTAAATTGGGTACCAAGAATGTGTGAGGTAGTAAAGGCGACCCTTGTGATGCTGATCATATCACCCTGCGGTGATTTGATGTCGTGACCTGAATGAAGCGGCGTGAGTGGGGTCTCTTGTATACACTGTGCGCTATGACTTTATATGTCTCAATTATTCACTGACACAAGCTCAGACAATGGGTACATTTATTATATACGTGTACGTACACGTACATACACGCGTGCATAAACTCGTACATACACATACATAAACATTTATAAACACTCACACATACTCACACACACACACATACATATTTCTGTAAAATTATAATTGAAATATTGTTGATAGTCAAAGATTATGCTATTACATTTTATATCAACAACAATAACAAAAATAATAATAATAACAACAATAAAAAATATGCAGCCAATCGAACAATAGATTTTATCATAAATGCTGTTTTAAGAAAATAGTCGCCTGTCCTTTATATGAAGTTGTATTCAACCCCAGCATTATTATTATTATTTTTTTTTTTGGGTGTTTGTGATTTCTGGGCAATTTTACGTTCAGTAGTTTGCCATTCCTTTCTGAACAACCAGCACTCACACCATTGTATGAAAACCAGCGCAAGGCAGTCTGCTTCAAAATCCCATGCAATTATGTTTCAAACGCGGTATGCTGGATAGGGAATTACGTACGCAGCCACAGCGTCGACAAATGCTGTTTGTAGGTATTAATTGATTCAAGTATGACAGTAAAGGTGACTACACGAGCCATTTGGGGCTGTGAAGCGTATTGAGTATATGGTGCTTGTAGCCTCACATTATGATAGATCAATCGATGAGCATTCTAACTCAAGACCACTGGACCGACAGCCAGGTGTGCTAGTCACTGCAAAATCGTGGCTCCCTTTACACTATTACATTACAGTATATATATATATATATATATATATATATATATATATATATATATATATATATATATATATATATATATATATACACACAACAGTATCACTGATTGTTACACGGTTAGGTAGGAAGTTACATAACACATCTTAAGTAGGTAAAGAGACCTTTCGCACGCGCTAAGACGCGGGGTCAAATGATATGTACAGTAAGCAAGTTGAGTTGAGTCCACAACATACATTACAGCACTCGAGACATGCCCATACGTGCTCCGTCCTCATCTTCAACAGCCAGCGAAGAGTCACTATAATAATGGTACCAGTAACAGTCTGATTATGTGTCCGTCTGGCCTTTTCTCTGAGTATGAGTGTTGGTCAGATCCACTGGTCACTTCCTGCAGCACCACTCTCTCCAGGCCGTGGTGGTCTATCTGTTTGTCTGCACACTAAACACGATCTCAAAAGGTCCTGACCGCGTTTTCCTGATCAAGCACCAATAGTCCACCGAGCGGTGCAGACACAGCCAATATGTCCGCCTGCTCGTTTTTTTTTTTTTTTTTCATGCAGACGTGGGTCATTTAAAAAGCAAAAACATACTTTGCAGGCATCATACATTTCCAAAACCAAACATCATCTATTGCAGAAGTCAACGATTTCCATAAAACACCATCTGCTACAGACATCAACTATTTCCAATAGACATCAATTTTTTCCATCAAAAGCAGATTTCAACAATCAAAAACCTTATCTTCTACAGAAGCCAGAGAGTGTCTTTGAAAGTAATCTTTGGTGCAGACGCCAAAGATTTCAAAATACCGTATCTGCTGCAAACATCAGAGATACAAAGGAACGGCATCAGTTGCAGATATCATAGATTTAAAGGAACGGCATCAGTTGCAGATATCATAGATTTAAAGGAACGGCATCAGTTGCAGATATCATAGATTTAAAGGAACGGCATCAGTTGCAGATATCATAGATTTAAAGGAACGGCATCAGTTGCAGATATCATAGATTTAAAGGAACGGCATCAGTTGCAGATATCATTGATTTAAAGGAACGGCATCAGTTGCAGATATCATAGATTTAAAGGAACGGCATCAGTTGCAGATATCATAGATTTAAAGGAACGGCATCAGTTGCAGATATCATTGATTTAAAGGAACGGCATCAGTTGCAGATATCATAGATTTAAAGGAACGGCATATGTTGCACATGTCAGAGATGTAAAAACAAAATTCATCAGCTGCAGGCGTCAGAGGTTTCCGAAGCAAAGTTTCTGTTTATGTAACGCTAGGTTGGCTTACAACTCTGCTTATGTAACTTTAGGTTGGCTTACAACTCTGTTTATGTAACTGTAGGTTGGCGTACAACTCTGTTTATGTAAATGTAGGTTGGCTTACAACTCTGTTTATGTAACTGTAGGCTGGCTTACAATTCTGTTTATGCAACTATAGGTTGGCTTACAACTCTGTTTGTGTAACTTTAGCTTGGCTTACAACTCTGTTTATGTAAATGTAGGTTGGCTTACAACTCTGTTTATGTAACTATAGGTTGGATTCCAACTCTGTTTATGTAATTGTAAGCTGGATTACAACTCTATTTATGTCACTGTAGGCTGGCTTACAACTATGTCTATGTAACTGTAGGTTGGTTTACAACTATGTTTATGTAACTGCAAGCTGGCCTACAACTCTGTTTATGTAACTGTATGTTGGCTTACAACTCTGTTTCCGTCACAGGGTCTGTGAGATGGTTCAAGATGGCCGCTGTTGTTGGCGGAATTTCATTTAGCCAGCACATCCCCATCACGTCAAGAATCTGTAACAGAAAGACCGTATGCTAAAGAATTACAAGAAAGGAAATCTAATCTTCAACAGGAAACATTTACAATATAGTGACTATTTACGTTGTTGTTGTTGTTGTTGTTGTTGTTGTTGTTGTTGTTGTTGTTCACTTAAGCCGTTAGACGTCGTGGGAATGAGTAATTGATGTTCCAGCACCTGTGACCTGTCGTCGGTTTCTTACCGGTACACGCCTGTGATGTGTCTTGCTGTACGACCAGTAAGTAAAGGACCACTGAACACACCTTAAGGAGCATTAGGCATACGGTGCTAGACCCATATTTGTATAGCCCAATCGGCTTTCAGTGGGTCATGTGGTCAGTATCACGCCGACCTCCTTAACTTCACACGATGGTCATTGGTACCCATCTTAGGCTGATAGACCTGGGGTGTATAGTGCCAGCCCCATATTGTATAGACCTGGAATGTATAGTTAGTTAGTTAGTCTTTCCTCTTGAGCCTAAGGCGGCGCATAGGGCAGAAGTCCTGTCTCTCCATGCCTGGCGGTTCGCTGCTGCCTGTTGTAGATCTTGGATATTTACTTGGCCATTGCTTGCTTGCTTGCTTGTGTTCGTTGGCTTGAGCTCCAACGCGAAGTCCTGTATGTCGGATGAAGGCATCCTGTTGTCCAACATCAGTGTGATGTCATACAGGACCTGAGTTTTGCGTGAGTATCCGTTGTCCCATGTCTGGCTTATTGGTGTGCAGACTGGTGGTTCCTCGCCGTACAGGCAGACACTCTCCGACTTCGGAGGAATCGGCGATCCTACTGACTTTAGCCAGGACCCCGAAAGGACCTGTTGCCCAGGACGCTCGACTAGGACGCGTCAATAGGTCTTGGCCAGTATATAACCCGGCCCTGGTGCCTTGGAAACACCTCTGCGTCCCACTTGGCCATTGAATGAGCCTTCTCTAATGATGGCTCTACGCAGGGTCTCTCTTGGTCTTCCCCGTTTTCTTTTCCCTACCGGTGACCATATGAGGGCTTGGTAGGGGAGTCTTGTCTTGTCCATTCTGAGTACATGGCCGATGTAGTTCCAACGGCGTCTTCTTATGAAATTGGATACTGTATCTTGCTTAGTCTCTTGTCTTATTTGCGAATTGGTTCTGAAGTCTGTCCAGTGGATGTTTAGAAGTCTTCTAAGACATTTGTTCTCAAAATTGTCTAATTTTTTTTTATCTAAAGCTACCGTTGATGTCCAACTTTTACATCCATACGTTAACACTGGAATCACACAAGAGTTGAAGATTTTAAGTTTTGTGTGTTTGCTGAGTGTCTTTGACTTCCAGATGTTAGATAGTTTATTGAAGGCACTAGATGCCAGTGCGATTCTAGATGATATTTCTGGTGTTGAGTCCCCTGTAGATGTCATTTTGCTTCCCATATTGTATAGACCTGGGGTGTATAGTGCCATCCCCATATTTTATAGACCTGGGGTGTATGGCGCCAGCCCCATATTGTATAGACCTGTAGTGTATAGTGCCAGCCCCATATTGTATAGACCTGTAGTGTATAGTGTCAGCCCCATATTTTATAGACCTGGGGTGTATGGCGCCAGCCCCATATTTTATAGACCTGGGGTGTATAGTGCCAGCCCCATATTGTATAGACCTGTAGTGTATAGTGCCAGCCCCATATTGTATAGATCTGGGGTGTATAGTGCCAGCCCCATATTGTATAGACCTGTAGTGTATAGTGCCAGCCCCATGTTGTATAGACCTGTAGTGTATTGTGCCAGCCCCATATTGTACAGACCTGTAGTGGATAGTGCCAGCCCCATATTGTATAGACTGCACAAGATGTTATATTTTTCATAATCCCGTATACTCTCGTAAGTAACGTGACGTTGCACGAGAATCGGTAGCGGTTTTCTCCGCGTCGTCGACTTACGGGGTATGTGAGCCGGTCGCTCAGAAAGCAATGGCAAACTACTGAGCGTAATCTTGCCCAGTACATCAACAGCAGCTTGAAATTGATGATGCTGACTGCAACGTGCTGTAAGGGATACGCAACACAAAAAAGCACTATATGCTCAATGTGTAAAAGAGTCCTTTAGTTTTCTTGCTACTATACCAGGTGTGGTGCAGTAGGCTTGCTTTCCGGCTCGGTGATCACAAGTGCATGGGGCGATGGGCTTGCTTTCCGGCTCGGTGATCACAAGTGCATGGGGCGATGGACTCGCTTTCCGGCTCGGTGATCACAAGTGCATGGGGCGATGGGCTTGCTTTCCGGCTCGGTGATCACAAGTGCATGGGGCGATGGGCTTGCTTTCCGGCTCGGTGATCACAAGTGCATGGGGCGATTTGCTTGCTTTCCGGCTCGGTGATCACAAGTGCATGGGGCGATGGACTCGCTTTCCGGCTCGGTGATCGTGTGTGCGTGAGCCTTATGGTGCTAAGCCCCATATTTTTTATAGCTAAGTCGGCACTCAGTGAGTGTTGTGATCAATATCAGACCGACCGTCTTTACTTCCCAAGATATTTCTTGGTACCCGTGTTGGTCGTGTCGACAAGGAAGTCCGGGTCATTTGTTAACATCCGCCTTGATGATCACCAGTTCGACAGGCAAGTGTGCCAGCCACTGCACCACTGTGGTCCCCAAGAATGAGCGAGGCATGTTATATTAACTGGTTTAGTCACATGACATTAATTCGTACTTCTAACTGATCAATGACGCATTTTCTCAACTCTTGAATGTTGCATGTTATATTAACTGGTTTAGTCACATGGCATTAATTCGTTCTTCTAACTTATCACTTTCACATATTCTCAACTCTTCCTAAACGCCTGTCCTTTACATGATGTTGCAATCACCCCACACATTATTTTCTAGGCAACTTTACTTTCAGTAATTTGCCATTGCTTTCTGAACTGGAAATCAACGCTTAAGTCCATCTTAATGTTGGTGCTGAGGTTGAAACGTTTACCCGGCCATCAGCGCACCCGAAGTTTAAGAACGAACGCTCTTATCGTTTCTGCCACATCAATGTCTATTTTCTAAATTAAAGAAACTGGACAATTACCTGGTTGCCAATCACGCCAATTCCTCCATGTTTCTGTAACTTTGATTTCATTGTGTGAAACGTCACTAAACTGACCGGAAGTAAATCGTTGATGGAGATGAGACTGACATTGGAGGCTATGGTCTGACAGTACATCACGTGCCTGCTGTCCGTGCCGTTAGCAAGACCATGGTGTCCCATCGCAATTGACTCGGTGGTTGGGTGGAATGTTGTCTCGCTGGATGTTGATGTATCAAAATTCAGACTGTATGTCAGTTGCCTGGGCTGCACGTATTGCGAGAAGAACTGATCAATAACCAATTCCGGACATTGTGGAGGCTGGTCATCAGTAGAATGGCAGTCTCCAGAAAGCACTGCCTGTAGAGCCTTTACAGACAACTCGGAGTCGGGTCGATTCAAGAAGGCCTTTGTTTCATCCGGGAAACAGCCAGTTTCATCTGGTATTTCTTTGATGATTTCTTCCAGTGATGGAATCGGAGAGAGCTGATTATAACTGTCTTCAATCTCATTATTCTCTTGTGAAAACTGGGCTGCATATTCAGATGTACTATTCTTACAAGGGCCACGATTTGACTTATCTATAGATGCTTTATGTGATTGATTATTTAAATGCTCATTGCTTTTGATGCCAATGTGAATACGGTTGTTATATTCTCCATTGTCACTTTTATCTGCATGCGCTTTAGAATTATCATCATCTCTATGTAGATGTTCGTCTTGAGTATTCTTCGCAGACGCATCCTCTCCAGAGATTATAGATACACGAAGCGGGACTCCTCGTTTTATCAGTTCTCTGTAACGTCTGGAGACGGAAGTACTTGACTCACTAGCGCTACTGGATACATGTTCCTTGGGTTTAGGTAGCTGCTGATGACTTCTATCTAGAGAATAAGCTGCCACGGAATGTAAAGCACTGACGGAATTGGATCTGCTCTGGTGGTTAGGTGAAGGGTATTTGGCATCAGGGGCAAGAATACATTCAGTTGAGTCATGTCCCTTGCTGGGCAGTTTTCTACGATGCATATTGGTATCATAGGAAGAAAACGAATTGCTGTTGTTCCAAGACTCCGAGTCTGGGCTGTCTTGCCAGCTAGATTCTTTCTTAAGTCCTTGGATGCTCCCTAAACAGCTGGAACATGCACAGCTACACCTTCCTTGAGAAAGAATGTCAGATGGATATAAAGACGAACTTTCTTCAGGGATTTGTAGAGCCGAAGCTGCACAAAGACATGACTCATCACTGGATATTGAGGCGCTGTCGAAACCACTGTCGATCATTTTCATTCCACGCGGCATAATAGAACTCGACTGTGCAAACGAAGCATTACTGTTAATAATATCATTCATGTCTGACTCAATTTTGTCAATGCTCATCTCATGAGAATGTAGGCTGGCGGGATTAATGTGGTCAGATTCGGTTGATGGTGGTTCCACACTAGTGAACGACTGGTCACCATGCCCGTGAGAGCTATCGGTGTCAGTGCTACAAGGATCTAGTTTTGAAACTCTCTTAACGTGTGTCACTTTGTTAGTGTAAGGTACAACTGGAGGATTAGGCGCTGGGCGACTTTTGGCAGAAGGCATTGCTCTCTCTGATGACACTAATGCCCGATTCACAACCATATTGTTCTCGTCTTCATTGAAATCCAGGTTCGCGTCACTTTGAGAACGTAAAGAATTTCCGAGGGCAGGACAAGTCGCAGTTGAATCCTCGGGGCCTGCGACGTAAGGCGAAGATTTAATGTTGTGTTTAAAAGACAGCGTTGAAGTGTTACTATTTATTTCAGACATTTTCGGCATGTGGTTGCCATGGCGACATGAGTATTTTTGCTCCACCTCTTTCCCTTTAGTGCCTCGAGATTCCTGGTATACGGACAGCTGTAATCCATGAAAAGTCTTCTCCGTGAGAGCTTTCTTTAAAGACATGCGGGCTTTACTTCGCTTTAACGACGACTTTGCCTTCCACTGTTGAAGATGTAAGTTTTCAGCAGTCTTCACCCCTTGTGCAACTTTTTGTATTTGGTGCTCTGGGGCAGCCTTTAGTATAGATAATTTACCATTCCGTTGTTTCTTGTCGCTTTCGGCAATATGGATAATATGATGTTCTTTCTCTTTGCACGGTTGTGGGTTTTGAGAATCGTGTGCGTTGAGATTATGTTCAATATTATAATATTGCTTTGGGTTGTTTGTGGAAGAACAATAATCTGTTATATGATCGTTGTTCTTTGGTAGCTGTTGATTTTTAATTCTTTCTTCGTAATTCATCATAAGCTTGTTGATTTTCGCATCTTCTTTAGCTTTGAGAAGATCTCTAAGCAAATAGTTCGACGTGTATTCATTGTCGCCAACAGCTGGTAAGACTTCTAGAATATTGTCCTGCACCAAACTCGTGGTCCCCACAGATATAGTTTTGTGTAAGCGTTTTATGTCAGAACCTCTAGCTGTATGTTTCGCACTGTTTGATACCGCAGCCGAAGAACTTTGGTCTCCCTGTATAATTGTACTCCCACTACAACTTCCGTATCCGGAACTGGAATTCTCGCCAGATTTTTTCAATTTGTAGGCCGCTGGTATAAATATTTCTCTACCGTCATCAGTAATCGAAGTAACATAACCAGCTTGTTGGTAATGTCCGTTTATATTCCTAAATGTGTTTTTACGAAGTCTCGCGATGTCTTCTTCAACCATTTCCTGCTCGCCTAGTTCAGGGCCTGGATTTAGTGCACGAAAAGCAGAATAATTGGGAAAAGTAAAATTGTTAGCTTTCTTAACTAGAGACGGTTCACTGGATGCTTTGTGTTTCTCTAATACTGCGTCATCACTAGTGTCGCACCATTCTTCATTTGTGTTGTCGTCGTGTAGGTTTGTACGTATCTTTCGTTTTTGAAGCTTCCAGTTGTTGTCCAGATTGTACTCTGCAGATTCCCCTCCATTGCTCTCTTCGCTGGCTACCTTCAAGTTTATATAACTATAACTGTGTGAATGGAATGAAACAGTGGCTGTTTCTCTGTCTTCAGATACATCTGATTTAACTTGATCATTAACATGCTCAGCCCCGAAGATTTTCTCTTTGGAACTGACAATGTATTCCGGTTCACCGGGAACACAATAGGGAATTTCAGCTTTGTCAAAACGCCTTATTCTGTTTTTCCCGCTGTCAGTAGTCACAGCAGGCATTTCAGGCACATCACTATAGCTGCTCCGGCTCGGTTTAAAATGAAGCTTATTCTCATTACCAAAGTCATCTACTTCTTGCAGATGTCTAGATGCGTTTTCTGAGCTTGATGATTCTTTGAAAGCAGAACGCCAGTGTTGTTTCTTGTCCTTCTGTTTGCATTCACAGACACGGATCATCATTTCTATCCCCACCAGAGCATAGGCTCGAATGTCGGGGAGGAAGAATTGCTTTCTGGTGACTGTGCTGTTGTGGGATCCTGTTAGAAGGGTGCCATAAATGTGTGCGTCTTCGAAATCACCAATGGCGGCCCGTAAGACCAAACTCTGTAGGGAAGAAACATACAGGAAGCGTTTAACCAATTGCACTACATTGATAATGTTATGAGTGCAGTCGGGCGAGGGCACGACTGCCTTTGTCTTCTCGTGACAACAAAGAAGTTCTGTTTTAATATTATTTTATAATTTTATGTGTTTTTTTTTTTACTTTGGGTCTGTTTGTGTTGTCCCGTCCCTGATGAAGATTTATAAAATCGAAACGTCATCTATTGTGTACGAGAATCCATATTTTTATTTTATTATAATATATTTTTTTATTGTCTCTTGTTTTGGGGGATTTTCACTCTGTGATTTGTTTTTACATTAATGGAGTCCGTTGTAAGGTATGTACACTGTATCTGTGTTTAGTATGGTTTATTTGGGACTCCGAATGTTGTGGGTTCGATTCCGGGCCGCGTCCTTCGGTTCACGAGTACATTTTTTCGGAGACTCGTGAAGGTCGTCGCTGGAGCTGTGGAAAGAGACTGAGCCATACCGGATAAAAGCCCGATTCGATTAAGTTGACCCTGTCGACGTTAAAGCGACTTTTTATCTTTCCGCAGGAGCTATAAATACCTAACTGTTTGTATTTTATATGGCTAAGGGAAAGACTGGCCATCTATTACTCGGTGCATTCTGGACTACAGTATGTGATGCCCTATCACATCAGAGAACTTTAGCAGCTTCCTCCATCATTGTATATTTTTTGGTGGTTTTCTTTCTAATGTTTTAACTTATTACGTTTCATAGCTTTCTTTATGGAACAAATAGGATATCCACGTAGTAGTAGTAGTAGTAGTAGTAGTAGTAGTAGTAGTAGTAGTAGTAGTAGTAGTAGTAGTAGTAGTAGTAGTAGTAGTAGCAGCAGCAGTAGCAGTAGCAGCAGCAGCAGTAATAGTAGCAGTAGTAGTAGTAGTAGTAGTAGTAGTAGTAGTAGTAGTAGTAGTAGTAGTAGTAGTAGTAGTAGTAGTAGTAGTAGTAGTAGTAGTAATAGTAGTAATTTAACTGATTATGATCTTTACGACGTGGGCACTCATTTATCACCTGCACTGATCCCTTCAAATAAACAGCAGCCGAAGTGAGATTTCTGTGAAGCACATTCTGGTCGTGTAGGTGGGACAATCCCTCGGCTATATCATGCATGATGGTTCTCTGACAAGCCTCGGGCAATGGGACCTCCATTGTCTTCAGCAGCTCCTGGAGTGTACCAGCAGAGGCCAGTTCTAGGCAGGTTAATCTAGGAACAGTAGAGATACGTGTTAGGACATTCAGCATTGCGGGAGTGAGACACCCATGATCAGAAGAGATTCGTGTTAGGACGTTCAGCATTGCGGGAGTGAGAAACCCATCAACAGAAGAGATTCGTGTTAGGACGTTCAGCATTGCGGGAGTGAGAAACCCATCAACAGAAGAGATTCGTGTTAGGACGTTCAGCATTGCGGGAGTGAGAAACCCATCAACAGAAGAGATTCGTGTTAGGACGTTCAGCATTGCGGGAGTGAGACACCCATGATAATGGTAGACATGGGCATGAAAAGTCTAGATGATAGACAGGCAAAAACAAAAACATGCAACAAGATAGGCAGACAGACATAACTATCATGTGGTCTTTAGTTTCAGTGTTCTTTCATCGTAGCTGACTTATTATTAAAAGAATAATACCAACGTTTGGGTAGGGCCGTCTCCGTGGCGATGGCGTTACGGACTTCGTAATCCCGCATACCCGCGTTCGAAACATAGCTGTGCGCTATTTGGCAGAAGGCCGAGCTGCGTTGGTTTTGTACGAATTGGCATGGGTGCCGATCGTTCACAAAGCAATGGTAAACTACTGAATGTAAACTTGAAAAAAGATCACAGCAGCAAATATTGCTGGTTTTGACTGCGAAGTCCTGTAAAGGATATGCAACTTGGGTAGTAAGTGATACAATGAGCATGATCGGAAAGGTCAAGCGGGTTCTGTACGTAGACAGTGGACTGATTCGCTGTAGAGGTCTGTTGTTCGTAGAATAACCTTCATCTTAGTTCTGGGACATGCGAACGTTGAGAGAAATGAACGAGCTGATAAACTTGCTGGCTCTGCATCCCCTTAAGATGGCCAGCCCATGGATCATGTCGGTCTTATTTATGCCCTTAGAGAGATGTCGAGAGTGGAGAACTTTAACGTCAGTGAATCCACATAGTTGTCCAGGTGGGCCAGGCACGGGAAGCACATCGATAGAACGAGGTATGACATCAACCAAACAGAACTGACACTACTAGCAGCCGGGGGTGATACATATATTGGGGGGGGGGGAAGGGGGGATGAGCACCTAAGGACTAGTGTAGAGTGCAAGGATGATACCCCAACAGGTACCAGGTAATGTCTTGGCTAGTAAAGATGGCCTTCGTGATATTGGATATTGACCGCTTCATCCCTCGAGTATCGATTGGGCGATAAAAACATGAAACTAACACCATATGCCAAATATGTCTCAAATGAGTATAAAAGCGCCAAGTTACTGTTATTTTACGACCACGTCCTACTGAGCATTTTTCGGTTGTAACATACAATGCCTCGTAATCGATTTTCCAGTGCCATTACTTTAAAATAACAGCGTAGACATGTGGGGAAAGAACAAACAACAAACACAGATAACCCTTTGTTAGATACCTAGATTATTACATATGTTTTGTGTTTTTTAAGAAGTTAAAATGTTTTCCTAAGCAGTTTCCTGGTATGAGTCTGTGGTGTGAAAGCGTCATGATACAGGGTGTATTTTTAATGACTGTGCAGTGTTTGAAACTATTGCGGGTCTAAGTTTTGTAATTACCTATTATGTTGCGTAAACTTTACAGAGAGTGAATACAAAACTTGGACCGTCAATATTTTCAAACACTGCACAGTCATTAAAACATACACCCTATATTGTGTAGGCCTGAATGCGCGTAGGAAAAAAGGTTCCAAGTTTAACCTCGATGAGCTCCGGCGTCGAATCCGCGTCCGACTTTGCTCATGACATTATCAGCACAGTTCGCTATCAACTCTGCCGACGCGCCCGCTGACGTAGGATTTACTGTGAGTAGTCTGTGTCTGTCTGTGAGTAGTCCCTTATTGTCTTTTTCTGTCTCAAGTCATGATTGAAACTGTTAGTTCGTGGCGTTAATGACTTTTAGCCCTTTGACGCCCCTTTCTCGTATTTCCGGTTCAGCCTCTTAGTTGAAATCAGACATACGGATTCCAGCGCACCGGTGTCCACTTCACAACAAGAGGAAACAGATACGTAGCATATATATGTGTGTGTGTGTGTGTGTGTGTGTGTGTGTGTGTGTGTGTGTGTGTGTGTGTGTGTGTGTGTGTGTGTGTGTGTGTGTGTGTGTGTGTGTGTGTGTGTGTGTGTGTGTGTGTGTGTGTGTGTGTGTGTGTGTGTGTGTGTGTGTGTGTGTGTGTGTGTGTGTGTGTGTGTGTGTGTGTGTGTGTGTGTGTGTGTGTGTGTGTGTGTGTGTGTGTGTGTGTGTGTGTGTGTGTGTGTGTGTGTGTGTGTGTGTGTGTGTGTGTGTGTGTGTGTGTGTGTGTGTGTGTGTGTGTGTGTGTGTGTGTGTGTGTGTGTGTGTGTGTGTGTGTGTGTGTGTGTGTGTGTGTGTGTGTGTGTGTGTGTGTGTGTGTGTGTGTGTGTGTGTGTGTGTGTGTGTGTGTGTGTGTGTGTGTGTGTGTGTGTGTGTGTGTGTGTGTGTGTGTGTGTGTGTGTGTGTGTGTGTGTGTGTGTGTGTGTGTGTGTGTGTGTGTGTGTGTGTGTGTGTGTGTGTGTGTGTGTGTGTGTGTGTGTGTGTGTGTGTGTGTGTGTGTGTGTGTGTGTGTGTGTGTGTGTGTGTGTGTGTGTGTGTGTGTGTGTGTGTGTGTGTGTGTGTGTGTGTGTGTGTGTGTGTGTGTGTGTGTGTGTGTGTGTGTGTGTGTGTGTGTGTGTGTGTGTGTGTGTGTGTGTGTGTGTGTGTGTGTGTGTGTGTGTGTGTGTGTGTGTGTGTGTGTGTGTGTGTGTGTGTGTGTGTGTGTGTGTGTGTGTGTGTGTGTGTGTGTGTGTGTGTGTGTGTGTGTGTGTGTGTGTGTGTGTGTGTGTGTGTGTGTGTGTGTGTGTGTGTGTGTGTGTGTGTGTGTGTGTGTGTGTGTGTGTGTGTGTGTGTGTGTGTGTGTGTGTGTGTGTGTGTGTGTGTGTGTGTGTGTGTGTGTGTGTGTGTGTGTGTGTGTGTGTGTGTGTGTGTGTGTGTGTGTGTGTGTGTGTGTGTGTGTGTGTGTGTGTGTGTGTGTGTGTGTGTGTGTGTGTGTGTGTGTGTGTGTGTGTGTGTGTGTGTGTGTGTGTGTGTGTGTGTGTGTGTGTGTGTGTGTGTGTGTGTGTGTGTGTGTGTGTGTGTGTGTGTGTGTGTGTGTGTGTGTGTGTGTGTGTGTGTGTGTGTGTGTGTGTGTGTGTGTGTGTGTGTGTGTGTGTGTGTGTGTGTGTGTGTGTGTGTGTGTGTGTGTGTGTGTGTGTGTGTGTGTGTGTGTGTGTGTGTGTGTGTGTGTGTGTGTGTGTGTGTGTGTGTGTGTGTGTGTGTGTGTGTGTGTGTGTGTGTGTGTGTGTGTGTGTGTGTGTGTGTGTGTGTGTGTGTGTGTGTGTGTGTGTGTGTGTGTGTGTGTGTGTGTGTGTGTGTGTGTGTGTGTGTGTGTGTGTGTGTGTGTGTGTGTGTGTGTGTGTGTGTGTGTGTGTGTGTGTGTGTGTGTGTGTGTGTGTGTGTGTGTGTGTGTGTGTGTGTGTGTGTGTGTGTGTGTGTGTGTGTGTGTGTGTGTGTGTGTGTGTGTGTGTGTGTGTGTGTGTGTGTGTGTGTGTGTGTGTGTGTGTGTGTGTGTGTGTGTGTGTGTGTGTGTGTGTGTGTGTGTGTGTGTGTGTGTGTGTGTGTGTGTGTGTGTGTGTGTGTGTGTGTGTGTGTGTGTGTGTGTGTGTGTGTGTGTGTGTGTGTGTGTGTGTGTGTGTGTGTGTGTGTGTGTGTGTGTGTGTGTGTGTGTGTGTGTGTGTGTGTGTGTGTGTGTGTGTGTGTGTGTGTGTGTGTGTGTGTGTGTGTGTGTGTGTGTGTGTGTGTGTGTGTGTGTGTGTGTGTGTGTGTGTGTGTGTGTGTGTGTGTGTGTGTGTGTGTGTGTGTGTGTGTGTGTGTGTGTGTGTGTGTGTGTGTGTGTGTGTGTGTGTGTGTGTGTGTGTGTGTGTGTGTGTGTGTGTGTGTGTGTGTGTGTGTGTGTGTGTGTGTGTGTGTGTGTGTGTGTGTGTGTGTGTGTGTGTGTGTGTGTGTGTGTGTGTGTGTGTGTGTGTGTGTGTGTGTGTGTGTGTGTGTGTGTGTGTGTGTGTGTGTGTGTGTGTGTGTGTGTGTGTGTGTGTGTGTGTGTGTGTGTGTGTGTGTGTGTGTGTGTGTGTGTGTGTGTGTGTGTGTGTGTGTGTGTGTGTGTGTGTGTGTGTGTGTGTGTGTGTGTGTGTGTGTGTGTGTGTGTGTGTGTGTGTGTGTGTGTGTGTGTGTGTGTGTGTGTGTGTGTGTGTGTGTGTGTGTGTGTGTGTGTGTGTGTGTGTGTGTGTGTGTGATATTAACCATGTAGTTGTGTGAGTGTGTGTTGTTGTTTGTGTACTGATATATATATATATATATATATTCACTGTATTTAGAAAATTTGCATCTTGTTCACAAAACAGTTCGTTAACACGCGACAACGACCATATCTTAAACCAATCATTACAGAAGCACATAGAACGCACCTGGAGTCACTAGTGACAATATCTCCACTGATCAGCGTCATGGCCTCATGGTAAGGGTTCATATTGCTTGTCCACAGACAATTGAGGACACTGGCACTGCGGGATTTCCTGAGCAAGCCCAGGACTACAATTTCTTGAGCCCAAGCCTTGATATGGGCGGGACCGTACACCTTGAGCAGCCCACGCTTCCACACATCCTTCCCGGCTGCCCAGCTGGCCTTAAGTCGAAGTTTACCTGGGCCCTGTGTTTCGTTATATAGCAGTATTAATAAAGTTTATTGACGAGAACGTGTGTAGTAGAAAATGCAGTTCGTTTAACACAATATATCGGTATTGTAGAAGACTGACTAAAAACATAAAGTATGACTTGGAAGTTCGACGAAATAATAACTACGCACGAGTACAACAAAATAACTAAACACTAAATGTTAATTTTTTTTTTTTTAAATATCGGGTCACTTTTCAGATGCCGAGAAAAGTATGTATGCAATCCCACATACCGCGTTCGAAACACAGTTGTGTGTGATTTGAAAGCAAACCACCCCGCGCTGGTTTCCATACAATAGTATGAGTGCCGGTCGTTCAGAAGGCAATGGCAGACTACTGAACTTAAACTTTCCAAGAAATCATAAACAGCCAAAAATACTTAGGTTGATTGCGACGTCCTGCAAAAGATATGCAACTAATTCAACGCAAATATTGCGAATAGTCAGGACAAACACCCACCTAGGTCTTAGATATCGGATTACATTCCAGTTTCCACATGATGACAAAGATTCAAGACTTAAGTCTAAACGCTCGCCCGTATCCTGTGTGTGTTCGCTGTTACTTCCGTCGACTTCCTATACTTGGTCTGAATTTTTCACTCCCAGTATCACCCCCCTTTTGTTTGGTATTTTAATTGATTCATGGCCAAACAAAAAGGACATCAGCCAGTATCATTTGTTTGGTATTTTAATTGATTCATGGCCAAACAAAAAGTAGGTTTGGACCAAACATGGAACACAATCAAATAAACATTTATTATAATATAAAGGTACAAGGCCAGATGAACAATTATTAAAATGTAAATATCCATTCACCGATCATTAAAATTGCCCGAGATACCACAAAACAGAACAAATAATACCATGGCCTAATTATGGCCATATTAGCGTCCTTCTGTCCAAAGGAAAGGTCACATTTGGCAATATATTATCCTTCGACAATGAATCATTTAAAGTGCATCTTCTTTAGGTGCCTCATCTAGAACAGACGTTGGTGATCATAACTCTCCATTCCTCACCGCCATCTGATATTTCAATGAAGTTGGTGTTGTGAGTATTATTACTTGTTGCCCAGCTGTTTAAGCTCGCCGCATTTACTTTTGTTTGGCGTCCTCTGCATTTTCTTCCCTTGTATTATCGCACATACGACCAACATCTCCGTTCACAACTCTTCTTTTGAAATGTCCGTTGAATTCCATTTGTCTGATGACTGGTCAAGTAACGCCAGCAGCTTCCATAACCCCGGGGGTTTGTTTTCTTCTCTGGAACATTCTTCTAAAGAAAGCAACCACGCCTACACATGTACATGCTTACAGATCCCTTACCGCTGGCACTCATTCACTTCTTCCTTGTCCCTCTTTAGTGGGGCGTGCATCTCATAGGTCAGTGTTTTCGACGTCAGCGCGCAATAACACTAAAAACATAAAAACATTGTTTATGTATAACATTGATGGGCTGGAGACTTTCAACAGCAACTCCCTGTGTAAGAGAAAAGTATTCAACGCACGGAGCTGTGGCAAAGGAGTTACGAGCGCATTTCGCAATCCCACATACCGCGTTCGAATCAAAACTACGGGCGATTTGGAAGCAACCCGCCTTGCGCTGATTTTTATACAATGGTATGAGTGCCAGTGGTTCAGAAAGCAATGGCAAACTATCGAACATAACTTGTCAAGACAAAAAAAACAAACATCCAAAACAAACAGCCAAAAATACTAGGTTTGACTGCGACGTCCTGTAAATGATTATGCAACTACTTCAACGCAAACATTGTGAATAGCCAAGAGAAACACCCACCTCGGTCCTAACTAGCTCCAGCTGTTTGAGACGATGATGAGGCTCTTTCTTCTGACCAGTTTTGTCGCAGAAAAGACCGCTCCACAAAAAGAGTTGCACCGTGGCCAACATGGCGTGCAACAAGCCCAGACCGGCTAGCGACAGAAGGGCCACCCACTGGGGGGCCGGGAGATAGTTGTCGTTTGTGTACACGACAATTGTAACAACAAGCAAGGAGGCCAGTGCAGATGACAGTTCTAGAATGGAGCACTTGTGCAGTGTTTTGCTTTGTTCAATCTGTAAAGAGGTGAAAAGAAAATAACAACACAATTCAAAAGAATAACATACAGATAACTTATGGTTGAAAAATTAGATTTCGAATTCTAAAGGACAATACCGCAATGAAATACACAGGTAAATTAAAATAGCCGTAAACAAGCTATCTCGGAACGATCATAACAGCTGATGGGAGGTGCCTCGATGAGATTAGAACTAGAATCACTGTGCAAACATACTGAATAATTTAAAAAATATATCAATTGCAAAGAGAAAACGAGTTTTGTATTGCTACCTAGAACCTGTACGTTTATAAGATTGTGACAGGGACGCAGAGGTGTTTCCAAGGCACCAGGGCCGGGTTATATACTGGCCAAGACCTATTGACGCGTCCTCGTCGAGCGTCCTGGGCAACAGGTCCCTTCGGGGTCCTGGCTAAAGTCAGTAGGATCGCCGATCCCTCCGAAGTCGGAGAGTGTCTGCCTGTACAGCGAGGAACCACCAGTCTGCACACCAATAAGCCAGACATGGGACAACGGATACTCACGCAAACCTCAGGTCCTGTATGACATCACACTGATGTTGGACAACAGGATGTCTTCATCCGACATACAGGACTTCGCGTTCGAGCTCAAGCCAACGAACACAAGCAAGCAAGCAAGCAAGATTGTGAAACATGAACATTGAGCAGACAAGCTGAAAAACATCTAATGGCAGAAGAAATGTGGTGTCTGGGGAAAATGCAAAGAATACAATGTAGAGACAGAAGAATCAACGAGCATGTCTTACAATAAACTAATGAAAACCGTAAACTGATCAGAGAAATTCGACGTAGACAGTCAAGATTTTTAGGCACGTTATAAGAAGAAATAAACTGGAGAACTTGGTGACAACTGGCAAGATTGAGGGGAAAAGAACAAAAGGAGGGCAGAGAAATAAATATATGGATGGCTTGCCTACGTGGCGTGGTCGAGACACAGAGCTGATCCACGACTCTGGTGATCGTGTAAGATGAGGAAACATGACCGCACACGCTTATCGGCATGGCACACGATGATAATGAAACTATATACGCACAGCTATAGGTCAACATGGCGAAGGCGTTATGGACACGATTCGTAATCCCGTATACCCAGGTTCGAAACACAGCGGTGCTAGTTTTTTTTTTTTTCAAAAAAGGTAGAGCTAGCACCCATTGGTCTATACAAACGTGGGATTAGCACTCATTGGTCTATACCAGCGGTCACCAAACGACGGCCCGGGGGCCGGATCCGGCCCACGACGTCATTTAATCCGGCCCGCCGACGGTGCTCGAACTGTGAAATCATTACATCGAACAAGATTTACTGATGAACATTTAAAAGCAATTCTCTTGATAGGATGCAGCAATTCCAAACCAAACATTGATGATATCTTGAAAGCCAAATATCAGTTTCACAAATCGCATTAACATTTTTTGCTGCTTAGTTTGTGAGATTCGGATGTGTGCACACTAGGTCTAATGTAACTATTTTTTTTATTTGCTACCGTCGCCTTCTTTGATAACTGTTTTTAGTACATTTTTTTTTTTTTTTTTTTTTTTTCGCATTGCACGCCACTCACCCATGATTAACTTAGTATTTCATCTTTTTTCTCAGAGCTTTCGTTCTGGCTTGCAAATATTGTTAAAGTTAGTTGCATATCCTTTACAGGTCGTTTGCTGTCAAAACCAGCATTGTTTGCTGTTGTTGATGTCTTGGCAAGTTTACGTTCAGTAGTTTGCCATTGCTTTCTGAGCGACCGGAACCGATACCATAGCATAAAAATACCAGCGCAACGCAGCTGTGTTTCGAACGCGGGTACACGGGATTACGCACCCATTGGTCTATACAAATGTGGAGCTAGCACCCATTGATCTATACAAATGTGGAGCTAGCACCCATTGGTCTATACAAATGTGGTGCTAGCACCAATTGGTCTATACAAATGTGGAGCTAGCACCCATTGGTCTATACAAATGTGGAGCTAGCACCCATTGGTCTATACAAATGTGGTGCTAGCACCCATTGATCTATACAAATGTGGAGCTAGCACCCATTGATATATACAAATGTGGAGCTAGCACCCATTGATCTATACAAATGTGGAGCTAGCACCCATTGATATATACAAATGTGGAGCTAGCACCCATTGATATATACAAATGTGGAGCTAGCACCCACTGGTCTATATAAATGTAGAGCTAGCACCCATTGGTCTATACAAATGTGGAGCTAGCACCCATTGGTCTATACAAATGTGGAGCTAGCACCCATTGGTCTATACAAATGTGGAGCTAGCACCCATTGGTCTATACAAATGTGGTGCTAGCACCCATTGATCTATACAAATGTGGAGCTAGCACCCATTGATATATACAAATGTGGAGCTAGCACCCATTGATCTATACAAATGTGGAGCTAGCACCCATTGATATATACAAATGTGGAGCTAGCACCCATTGATATATACAAATGTGGAGCTAGCACCCACTGGTCTATATAAATGTGGAGCTAGCACCCATTGGTCTATACAAATGTGGAGCTAGCACCCATTGTTCTATACAAATGTGGAGCTAGCACCCATTGGTCTATACAAATGTGGAGCTAGCACCCATTGGTCTATACAAATGTGGAGCTAGCACCCATTGGTCTATACAAATGTGGAGCTAGCACCCATTGATATATACAAATATGGAGCTAGCACCCATTGGTCTATACAAATGTGGAGCTAGCACCCATTGGTCTATACAACTGTGGAGCTAGCACCCATTGGTCTATACAAATGTGGAGCTAGCACTCCTTATTCTATATACACGCACACGTGTTCAATCCCTCGGTAAGGTGTGGGATATTTTCTGTCGGGGGCAAAAAGAAAATTCTAACCTGCACAGTTCCCGGCGACTGCACTAGACAGGCGGACTTAATTCCTCAGGCTCAAAAACCCCTCTGCCATACACCACAAGGTACTACTATGTTGGCAGTAAATGACAGTGACAGTGGAGCTAGCACCCATTGGTCTATACAAACGTGGAGCTAGCACCGCATGCTCAACACTCCTCCAAGCATATACACAGGGTTCTTGAAGTACATGAATCAAATTACCTTCTCTGGACAACAATCATCTTCACATTAATATCCTGCAAACAGGATTATTAATCTTAGCCAGATATGGACCCTAATATAACTTCTCTTTGATGTTGAACTGGGAAGGAGTAATCGAATCGAAAGGGAAAATAAATACATGAACTGCATCGAGGATAGTGATTGTGATCTCCCAATGATTTCAGCCTTTTGCTATTTGAATGAGGCTAATGTTGTTTATATTATTATCTGTCCCCGGCAATTTAAAAGTGTAAGTAAAGCTTGCAACCCTTGTCCACGCCATGGTATATGATAAAGTTAAGTTAAGTTACGCTAAGTTAAGTTAAATATTTCTTTTGCCAATGCTTACCGAACGAAAAGTCGACATTTACGCTCAACTGGCCAGTTTAGGGAATGAATTCCTCTGCCTCGCCATCAGCGTAAAGGCAGTCTGAGATCTAGAGTGCCCTTAACCTTTCATGTGTGTGTGTGTGTGTGTGAGTTGTTGAGAGGCTCTGCTCTGTTGGAAGATGAATGGCAGCGGCAGCAGAGCAAGAATAAGAAGAGGATTTAAAGCAGAAGAAGAAACAGTAGAACAAAATAAGAACAAAACAAGAAGAAAAGTAGGTTGAAAAGAAGATAGAAGAAACACCTTTTGGGTCTGCCACAGACTCGGCGTTGAAGCGTGAACCCTGGTCCCTGAGCCCGTCCAGTACCTGGCAGCCAGAATCACGCTAGGTACCACAGCCACTACGAACATACCCCACATTATGAAGACGAGTACAGCGCCAAAAGCAGCTCCGTGTCTGCCTTCCTGGAACAGAAGTATTGACAAATGATGGTAATGGTGACAAATTGTTCTCTCTACCAAATATATATATATACCGGTTCTGTGGCGAAGGAGTTTCGAATACATTTCGTAATCGTGTATACCATGTTCGAAACACAGCTGCGGGTGATTTGAAAGTAGCCCGCCTTGCGTTGGTTCTCATACTAAAGGTTTTAGTGCTGGTCGTTCAGAAAGCCAAGGCAAACTACTGTATATATACCAATGACCAAGTCCTGCAAGAAACAGTTGAAAACGGTAAACTGATTAGAGAAATTAGACAAGGGTAATAATGATGACGACGATGATGATGATAATAGCAATTATGTTGATGGTGATGATGATGATGATGATGGTGATGATGGTGACAACAATTATGATTAGTTTAGTTTAGTCGACGGATCAACATCATGGCACATTGGTGTAACACATAAGTGCTCCGTTCTACTCCTAAGTCAAGCCTGAGTCCGGAGAATCTCAGCTCAGTGCACGATCTCCGTAGCACTGGCGAGGATCCTGAAACACTTTGGGTAGATTTTTAACTCGCAATTTCGCTATTGCAGCGCCGTTAGGCTACTATTTTTCGATTTCTAACTACCAAGGGATTTTTATGTGCGCAACACACGGGCGTCCGATCTCACTATCCAGAGATCTGGGAAAATTTTGTTACTAGAAGTCCACGTGAAAAAATCCCGATCCTCACCGGGGTTTGAACCCGGGACCTCCAGCACTCGAGGCGGACACCATACCTCGAGACCACACAGCCCCCCGACGATTATGATTACGACGACGATGATGATGATTATGATGATGACGATGATGATGATGACGATTATGATGATGATAATGACGATAATGACAAGACGAGGATGATGATGAAGATGACGATGACGATATTCACGATGACGTTGATGATGAGGATGATGATAATGATAATAATAATAATAATAATATTAATAATAATGATGGTGATGATACTGATCGTAAGGAACACACAGAGGTAAATCAACCATACCTGTCTCACGGGGAAACAAGCGACTGTATAAGGTGAGTCCGTGTCGAAATATTCTAATGAGGATACCGGAATGGATGCCAATATAATCGTCAATATCTTTTGTGGTATGACAAAACTAATGTAAAGCTGCCACCTGCGATAGTGTTGAATAATAATCATCATATTAATACATCAAAGTGTATATGGTGCCAACGGGATGGCACAGGTACGTAGACAGACAGGCAAAACACACACACACACACACACACACATAGACACAAACATAACAGAATGAACGGACGGGCGAACAGATAGATATACAGGCAGAAAGAATGACAGGCGGAGGGATAGACAGATGGGAAATCAGACAGGCACGTAGACACACAGACGGACATGCAAATACACAGACAGGCAGACGGACAGAATGACTCGCACAAGGGCAGACAGATACATGGACAGTCAAACAGGCAGGTAAGCAGATATACGGACGGACGACTGACGGGTGGGTGGATGGATAGATACATAGACAGATAGTCAGACAGGCAAGGAGGAAGGCAGGCAGATAGGTGGGTTGGTAGGTACATAAGAAGGTAGTTTACTGTTGACTTTATTTTAGAGTGGTCTTTATATTGAACGAAGCGGATTGCGTCTATCTACAATGTCAGAAACATGGCCCAACCGATGCATTTAGGTTGTTTTCCATGTTCTGCATCAAACAATCACCATATACATAGCACTCCTGTGCATCTCTAGTCTTTTTCAATCAATACTAAATGCGAATGTGCTTGTGTCCTTGAGTAGTTAACTGCCAAACTAAACTCTTTTATGGTTTCGAGCTGGATCTCTACTGCTATGTGTTTTTTTTTGGTGTTTTTTTTTTGTAGAGTCCATTATCACAACATTCAAAATGATGCTTGACTGTACGTATGCAATTAATGCAGCCTTCTGATGATTATGATGATGATTATTATGTCGAGGATGATGATGATGATGACGATGATGATGATGACGATGACGAGGGTGATGACGAAGGTAATGATGATGATGACGATGTCGATAATGATGATGATGGGTGTCTACCGACGTTTATCGATGTTTTTTTTTTTTTTTGCATACATTTTATGTATATGCTGTATTTTTAATGACTGCGGGGTTTGGGGAAATATTGCAGTTCCAAGTTTTGTATTTACCTTTTATGTTGCATGAACTAAACAGAGGATGAAAACAAAACTTGGAATGGCAATAATTTTTTTAAAAGCCGCAGTCATTAAAAATAAACCCCATATATGAAGCAAAGCTGTGGACGTCCACCTTCCCATATCACATGTAATACGTCTACCATGTCACACAGACTAAGACGGCCTATTGGGCTTTTTAGCAGACTCTGTAACAAAAAAAAGTAGGTATGGACCATATAAAAATAAAGATTATGATTGAAAAGTTGTTAATATTGTAGCAGTCATGTTGTATTACAACGCAATGACAACATTCCACAGTTCCACATATGCTTTATATAAGCCCACGGCAAACAAGGAAAGTCACTTAAGACGTGTAATCATCCCATAGCATTTAATCAGTTAAAGCGCGTTCAGATGGTCATGTGATCAGCATGTGAGAGCCCTCCAGTAAGGTTTAATCCGTAATCAAAGCTTCGTCTCCTGTATTCTGTATCCCCCCTCACCCTAGTGTTGGTTGTGGAATCACCCATTTTGGAGACCATTGATATAGTAAAGAACACCAAACACTTTTTAGATGGTATACATTACAAAATGTATGAAGTTATTTATGGGATGAATTCAGTTGAAATATACATACCTGAATGAGGCCAGTTGAGACATCTTGGCTGGGTTCTGTATTATAAGAAGGGCGATGCCGGTAATAGCAATTGAAGAAAAGAAGTCCAGAAAACCAAAGACAAGGAAGAACCCTGTAACGTCAATATAAATAGACACATTTAAAGTTTTCATTTCCTTCATTCAGTAATAAATTCAATCAACTTGACGGGTACAGTGCCGTCTTGGTAGACGATAGTTTAAAAATGGAGTTATACATCTCCATAGCACAAAGTTATTGAAGATAGTTTGTAAAATGGAGTTATACATCTCCATAGCACAAAGCTATTGAAGATAGTTTGTAAAAATGGAGCTATACCGCTCAATAACACAAAGCTATTGAAGATAGTTTGTAAAATGGAGTTATACATCTCCATATCACAAAGCTATTGAAGATAGTTTGTAAAATAGAGTTATCATCATCATCATCATCATCTTCCACTTCTGTCGTCAAGCGTCGTGGGGAGGAATAATTTGCGTTCCAGCGCCCGGTGGGCGGCACTGGATAGTGTCATTCCGCGTGGTTGTACAAACAGAGTTATAACTAGCACAAAGCCTGGGTTTTACAATCAACGCTCCGTTGCAGTAAATTGGGGAACTGTGGTAGCGCAATGACTAGGACGCTTACCTTTTACTCAGCGACTAATCTGTTCTCCTGTGAGCTGTTCGATAGGTCAGGAATACTTTTGTCTTGGCACTATTTTCCCTCTATTTGTTGGAAATAGATCTTTCTGGCGAGCTAAACTAAACTTCGTCCGGTCTGTTCTAATAGACCAGCAATGGCACGAATAATCAACCTTTCTTTTGTAAAGCCTCGCGTGCTTCCTTTACATCACGTGGCATATTACGTATCGGGTGTTTATCCCCCTCCCTCCCCAGTGCATTACTCTTTCCTTTACGCTTCGAGGCGTGTAATACGACCAGTTACTTTTTTACTTTCAAGTATAGTCTCTATAGTAAGTCAAGGACTCATTTCTACAACGTAAGGCGTATTGAATCTCGTATACTCTCGTAAGTAACGTGACGATGGTGAGAATCAGCAGTGGTTCGAATCGCGTCGGTAACTTACGGGGTATGTGAGCCGGCCGCTCAGAAAGCAATGACAAACTACTGAGCGTAATCTTGCCAAAAAATCAACAATCAGCTGAAAGATGCTGATGTTGACAGCGATGTCCTGTAAAGGATATGCAAACATTTTTAAGGCGTAGTGGCTATATGTTCTAACCCATATTTTATAGACCAATCGGCATTCAGCAATGTCACACAGATCGCCTTTACTTCCCATAACATTTCCTCGTGCCCATCTTAGGCTGGGTTAACCTAGGAGCCCAGGTCAATTTTTTTTTTAAATATCTCCGCCTCCATTGGAGATTCGAACACTTGACCTGAGGGCCGACAGTCCAGCGTGCTAGTCACTGCGTAACCGCACTTCCTTTTTGTTTATTATCTGATTCTGAAATGATAACTGAAAGGATAACAGAAAGGATAACTGAAACGATAATATATTGCTAAATGTGGCCTCCAATGTGGAGAGATAGGCGATATATTGCCATACTCGAGTCATCGTGTTATTTGTTTTGTCTCTTATGCCTTTCACAATTTTAATGTTAAAGAGTTAGTTAGTTAGTTAGTTAGTTAGTTAGTCGAAGTTCCAACTTCACGGCAACGGGTCGTCCCCATTATGCCCCATTCCCGTGCCAGCGAATATCACACAAAATGCTCCCCCCTGTCCAATGTTGAAAGTGGTATAGACAGGAGTCTCGGCAATCCAACAGCCCGCACAGGTACACTGTGCATAATGCCGCCGCCAGAATGTCAACACATAATTCATCCACGAATACCAGTTCATCGTCAAAGGACTCAGCTGTCACCAGAAAGACCTCATTGACCCCGGTTTTCTCACATGGCTCGGTCTCTTTTAATGCTCAGTGAAAAGAAATTGTTTTTATAATTCATGGCGTATTTGTAATTACTGTGCAGTTTTCGCAAATATTGCCGTTCCAAGTTTTGTATTTACCTAGTATGTTGCATGAACTCCACAGAGGGAGAATACAAAACTTGGAAAGGCAATATTTTTAAACACTGCACAGTAATTAAAAATACACCCTGCACTTGTTCATTTGATTGTCTACCATGTGTGGTTTAAACTTACTTTTTTGTTTCGCACTTAATCAGTTAATAAATCAACAAACCTGGCGCAATCTTAAATTATAGTTTTAGTAATACTACCAATGGTTCTGAATCTTTTATAACATACAGAATCCGTGCATTTCAAAAAGTAAACAATAACAATACAGAAGTCGGAATTTTTCCTATAAATCATTTCGATTGCTGTAGCATTTAGATGTAATTGGCTGCCCGTGGAGGGGGAAATCATTGGTGGGATTATACCTGACTTGTCGACTTCCTAGCATGTCTGTGCAATTCGTTTGGCATGTATAGGGATTAGACTCTTCATCGGGGGTGACATTGCATACACAGCTCAATAACTTCATCCGTGGTTTACCGCAAGTGGTGTGGATTATATGTTGCCAACTGGTTGCATCTGGCACGTGGGGCGGTTAGATAAGGCATAGGTTAACAGTTCGGAATTAGTCTGCATTCTCATAGACAGAGAAGCTTACCAATCATCTTCATTATGTGCCACGCAGATAAGCGTGGGCTGTCATGTTTCGCTAACTACACGATCATCAGAGTTGTGGATCAGTCCCTTGTTCTTGTATCGACCAAGCCACGTGGCCAAGCCATCCAGGTATTTACTTCTCTGCCTTCCCATTGTTCTTTTCTCCTCAATCTTGCGAGTTGTCACCAAGTTCTCTAGTTTATTTCTTCTCATAACGTGACCAAATAATTGTGACTGTCTTCATATAATTTCTATAATCACTTTACGGTTTTCATCTGCTTCTTGGAGGACTTGGTCATTGGTTTTTCTGTCTGTCCATGGTATTCTTTGCATTTCCTTAGAAACCACAATTCCACTGCCATTAAGTCTTTTTCAACGTTTCTGTTCATTGTCCACGTATCATATCCATAGACAAGTACAGACTCTATGTGACACTTCAACGGTCTTTTTCTCTTCGGCTTACCATTTTTTTTATTGGTCAGTATGTTTTCCTGCTTGCAAAAGGCTACCTTCGCCATCGCGATTCTTATTCTAATCTATTCAAGGCCATCCGTTGTTATTACTGTTCCGAGATAATTGTACTCATTCAGTCTCATTCACCTGTATATAACATTGTGGTTTTTCTTTCTTCCTAGTGCCTGTGTCTTCTTACAATTAAATTATAAAGTTTACCAAAACTTATATAATGAAAACATACAAAAGTGCATTCTTCCTTCTTCTTCTACCACCCTGTATGTCTTACTGGGACAGAAGCCCTCAACTAACCCACACAATCATCCTATCCTTACAACGCCATGCAGCTCCGTCAATACCCTGTCCATATTATTGATTTCGCGTTCTACTTCTCTTCTCCTTGTGATTTTACGTCTTACTCTATTTCTTTTGCCGTGTGGATTCCAAACAACGACATTTCTACTTATGCTATTCTCATGTTTTCTCAGTGTATGTTCTATTCATCGCCAGCGTCTCTTGATTCACTGGTATTTATTCAGTTCTCTGTTTATTCAGTTCTCTTCAGGAACTCTGTATTGGTGATTGTGTCGTACCATTTTAAACCTTCTGTCTTGCGCAGACATTAATTAATGAATATTTGTAGTTTTTATTTGTTTGTTATTTTAATTGCTCTCCGTGTTTCTGACCCATACATTAGTACTGATTTAACCTTAGAATTGAGTATTCTAAGTTATGTGCTAAGTTTATTTTCTGTTGACTTCTGGCAACAACAAAAAAGAAACACGAATTCATTAGTTATTATAACTAGACTGTCAATTTTGTCAGTTCCTTTGCTTTATGCATACTCATGCTAACCATGGTCATGTGCCATAGGTGTGAGTGGTCATGGTTCGTTACGTTATACGATCACCGGAATCTTTGACCTATGTTCTTGACTTGATCGTGCCATATGGCTAAGACATTCAGGTATTTATCTCTTCGTCTTACCTTTGCTCTTTTCTCATCAAATTTGCAATTTGTCGCGAAAGTACAAATTGTCGAATCATAGTTTACAAGGCGTGTAAAGAAAGTAGTCGGCTATTGCCGTCATTCGGAGCAGTTACAATACTGGTTGGTGATCGTACCAATTATCAGTATAAAGAGATCATTTGCCTACCCTTGCGAACATGAGACCGTAACCAACTACTGTATGTCGTTTGCTCTCAAGCTCACTCCGCTGTCTCCTCTGTGAGTTTACGTTACACTGGTTGCGGAGTGGGAGGGGTCTGGGGTGGGAAATAAACGGGTACTCAATTTGACAAAAGGGTGTCCGGTAGGCTAGTGGGGGAAGAAGGTGCCTTCCTTATCTGTTGATTAAGGATACCCAAACACCGATTAAGGTGTCTTTAATGTGCTGTGTTTACCCTCGTGCTGGTCGGTCCCTGTCTTTACGATCAGACACACAGCCAAAGAAATAGACAGGCACACAAACAGGTAGACAGAGAGACAAACAAACAGACAGATATACAGGTTGACAGACAGACATAAAGGTAGACAGACAGACAGACAGACATATAGGTAGGTATATTGGTAGGCACGTAGGTAGTTAGTAGGTGAGTAGGTAGGTAGGTAGGTAGGTGAGTAGGTAGCTAGGTAGGTAGGTAGGCAGGCAGGTATGTAGGTAGGTAGGTAGATAGATAGGTAGGTAGGTATACCTACCTCCAGCTTTACACGTTGAGCCCCTCGCGCCACTCAAGTTACAAGCCACCAGGATCAATCCGACACTCAGGGCAAAGCAAGCCACATCTTGACACAAGAGACAACACTTCCAGGCTTTCGGAAACACTTTGAAGAACACTATTTTTGCTACCATGGCAACGAGACAACCACAAAGCACTAATGAAGAGACAGCTATCAACACTTTCTGCAGCGAGTTGTCTGAGGTGATGGCCAAAGTAACAGACGAATTCTTGTCTTCCATGCTGTCATTGTAATAGTTGGCCAGCATACAGTGTATTGTTAATTGAGATGACCAGTTGCATCATTTGCATTCCTCTTCTCATTGATGACTGCTGAAGACTAGCTGCAATGACGCAAACTGCTGACTTCTGTACAATTTAAAAAACAAAACAGCAAAATGTTAAATCGCAATGTTTGGGATTTGTTGACTGTGAGATAAAGAAAGTAATAATGATAGTGTTTTGAATCTATAGTAGTTGGAATAAAGTAAAGCAAAACAATGTGTGTGTGTGTGTGTGTGTGTGTGTGTGTGTGTGTGTGTGTGTTTGTATATATATAAATATATAACTCAAGATAAGCCCGTTCCTCCTTAGTTGGATCGTTGCAGCCTTCTTCCAACGGAAAGAAGATTTTAGATGTGGCAGTTGGACTTCGGAACCAACAACAATATATACTGGCCTACCACAGGAATCACCATTATCTCCGGTGCTGTTCAACGCCTACACTGTGAGAATCACCAGCGAGCAGATCACTGGACCCGGGAGGACATTGTCATATGCCGACGATGTTTTAAGTTTTAGTGTATCGTCAGGGTAAGGATAGAGATCAGGTTGCTGTGGAACTGCAAACCGAACTCAATCGCATAAGTACTTAGTGTGCTGAAGCTGGGGCAATGGTCAACCCAACAAAGGCAACAGTGACATGGTTCTCTTTGAATCATCATATTGTCACCACTCTAACACCAACTGTTAATCTGTGTTCAGAGACTGTTGAAAGAACGCAGGCAATGAATTACCTGGGGATACGTTTTGATCGAAGCCTTGCTTATAATTAGCACATAGACCAGGTGATAACAAAAGCCAAGCGGGGTTTGGCTGTGGGAGACTGTGACGATTAAGGACAGCCAAGTAGCCTATAGTTAGCAGTGTGTAGGCGAAACACGGTAGTTTGCTTTCGCCTTGTGTGTGTGTGTGTGTGTGTGTGTGTGTGTGTGTGTGTGTTTCACTCACTAGCATAGATAGTCTCCTTGGCGGAGTGTTTACGCTTCCTGCCTTGCCCTTAGAAGATTGAGAGTTCGATTCCGGTCTTCGTCGTTTGGTTCACGAGCACAATTTTCTCAGAGACATCTGAAGGTCTTCGCTGGAGCTACAGAGTTTGTGCTTTGTGCGACGCTATCGATAGGCCGCCATTAGGAAAGAGACCGAAACATATGGGATCACACCTGAATGAAGTCGTTTCTCTGACCTTTTAAACCCTTTTGCTCACTACCTTCTGTAGTACAGACTCAGTGGTTGATACAAGTACTGTACTGTAGAACCAGAAAACCCTCTCACAGATGCCATGATTGCCTTTTATCTCCATTCGGAGATATATCACAGAGATAAATAAATAGAGCATATGACAGTTGACATAAATAGAGCAGATGTCAAATGACATAAATAGAGCGGCTGACAGTTGACATAAACAGAGCAAACATGTCGTGAGCAAAAGTATGCCTGGGTTATGACACACACACACACCCACACGAACACACACACACACACACACACACACACATATATATATATATATATATATATATATATATATATATATATATATATATATATATATATATATATATACATATATATATATATATATACGTGCCGAGGACTGAATGGCCACGGGTGAGTTGGTCGTGAACGTGGAACGTCTGGTATGCGGGCGGGGCGGCGCCAGGCGTATGGACTCCTGAGGGACATCCCCTGCCCCTTCCCTAGTAAGCAGGCAATGCTAGGGTGACCGTTTATTTCCTGCAATATCCAAACTATGCCTATGGATTTATTTAAACACGAGAATCGTCGCCGGAGCTACGGAGCACGTGCTCTGCGCTTGACACATCACTCAGAGGCTAGCGAAGAGAGAGTGAGGAGGAGAAGACGAGGAAATGGTGTGAGAAGACGGCATAGAAATAGGAGGGCAGGCGCCAGGAGAACAAGACGATCATTCAAAGCTTGGCGGCTTTAGGATCATCACCCTTCAAAATACATTTGGGAAGGTTTTAGAGAAGATAGTCGCTGTTAAGCTGCAGGATTTTTTTGGAAAGGGGGAAGCTTCTTCCAAGAGGCCTGGGGAGCTACAGGCCAGGAAAAGATACTTGGTCAAATGCAGCCATCTTTGCCTTTGACGTTTATGAGGGGTTCCAGAGTAGACAGGAAACGATGGCGGCAGCGCTTGATCTCGAAGATGCGTACAATAGAGTTCGCTATGATATTTTGATGACCGCACTTATGGAGAAGAGGGTTAATCCCTGGTTGGTGAACTGGATAGCAGCCGTCTTGCATTCTCGTCAGGTTGCTCTCCGTCTGGGCGCATGGACCTCAGAGCCACATATTTTAACCCCGGGACTGCCACAGGGATCTGCAATCTCACCGGTGCTCTTTAATGTGTATACGAGCAAGATTGCATACCTAGAAGCACCAGGGGTTGGAAGGATTCTAACATTTGCAGATGCTATTCTTGCATACAGGCAGGGGAGAAATAGGGATCAAACAGCCCAGGAGCTACAGGTGACAGTAGACAATGTGATTGACTGGTGCACTGAAATGAGTGCTGTCATCAACCCGGAAAAGGCGGGGGTGTTGTGGTGCTCTCTGGACAACAGAATTGTGAGAGATGATACCCCAAGCCTCACGATAGATGGTAGAAGCGTCAACAGAGAGAACAAACTGAAGTATCTGGGGATCACATTTGACAGGAGTCTGTCCTTCAAGGACCATGTGGAGACGGTTGAGAGCGCATACAGAATGAAGCGATGCGGGTCATTCTGGGATGCACCAGAGACACTCCAGTAGTGTGTATGCGTTACATCCTTGGTCTGCCTACTGTTGCTGGTAGGCACAAGGTGATGCAAGCGAAGGCATACCTCAGAGTAGCTGCAGACACAGATCACCCGTTGCATGAGGCGCTGGAAGCGTCAGAGACTGATAAGAGGGAAATCATGGATGGCTCAGGCGGAGGATACGATCAGACAGGTGTGCCCCTTGGAGAACATCAGGCGAGGAGAGGAGTGGGTCAGAGTGCCAGCCGTGCAGTCAGACTTGTGCAGAGTTGTAATAACATTGAGCCGGGAGTGCAGGGAGTGGCCAGCAGGGGCCACGGAAGTGGAAATTCAGCAACTAATTCAGGAAAATTCTCGCCCGGGTGATGTGATTATTTACACTGATGGGTCAGTGTTGAGAGGTAGGAGAAGTGCCTGGGGGTTCTTGGCAAAAACTAATGGTCGGCGTTTGGTGCAGGAGAGCTTGGCGTATGATGACACTACATCTAGCTTAAGAATGGAGGTGGAGGCGGTCAGTGCAGCTTTCCGCTGGATAGAAAACACGATACATACACACATTGTGATTGTTACTGACTCAGAAAGCATGCTATGAAGGGTGAGAACAGGCAAGCTTCGTGCAGAGTGGCTTGCTTCGCTTCGGAGGTCACGGGTAGCAAGCATCACCTGGATCTTTTCTCCTGGGCATGCCGGTGTGCTGGGGAATGAACAGGCGGACAGATTTTCTGGCTCGGCAAAACTTGGTGGAGTATTGATGCATGACAAGGCAGACGTGGTTGCGGCCTTGTGGAAGCACGTGTACACCTCGGAGGAGCAGATGGATCACCATAGTCTTGTAAGAATGAGACAGCGAGGTGTGACGAGGGGATCTGGCCGACGCTCGACGCTCAGAGGAAAGGCGAGACGGACATATAATCAGATTGCTACTGGAACTATTAGTGTTGGAACTCTTCGCTGGCTGCTGGTGATGAGGACGGAGCGCTTATGGGAATGTCCCGAATGCTATGATGTCGGTTCCTAAATCAATCAATCAATCACAGTCAAAACTAGTATTTTTTGCTGTTGTGGTCTCTTGGCAAGTTTACGTTCAGTAGTTTTCCATTGTTTTCTGAACGACCGGCACCCATACCGTTTCGTAAAAAACCAACGCAAGACGGTATGCGGGATTACGAACTACATCCGTCACGCCTTCGCCACGAAGTCGTCATTCGAACAACTACATGTCTATAAAAAAAAAAAAAAAACTGTTCAAATGATGTTACCAGTGGAGTCGGCCTGGTGGTCATGTTATCAGCAAATGACTTTCTATCTTTTTTTTTGTCATTCTTTTCTTCTTCTTCTTCTTCTTCTTCTTCTTCTTCTTCTTCTTCTTCTTCTTCTTCTTCTTCTTCTTCTTCTTCTTCTTCTTCTTCTTCTTCTTCTTCTTCTTCTTCTTCTTCTTCTTCTTCTTCTTCTTCTTCTTCTTCTTCTTCTTCTTCTTCTTCTTCTTCTTCTTCTTCTTCTTCTTCTTCTTCTCTTCTTCTTCTTCTTCTTCTTCTTCTTCTTCTTCTTCTTCTTCTTCTTCTTCTTCTTCTTCTTCTCTTCTTCTTCTTCTTCTTCTTCTTCTTCTTCTTCTTCTTCTTCTTCTTCTTCTTCTTCTTCTTCTTCTTCTTCTTCTTCTTCTTCTTCTTCTTCTTCTTCTTCTTCTTCTTCTTCTTCTTCTTCTTCTTCTTCTTCTTCTTCTTCTTCTTCTTCTTCTTCTTCTTCTTCTTCTTCTTCTTCTTCTTCTTCTTCTTCTTCTTCTTCTTCTTCTCTTCTTCTTCTTCTTCTTCTTCTTCTTCTTCTTCTTCTTCTTCTTCTTCTTCTTCTTCTTCTTCTTCTTCTTCTTCTTCTTCTTCTTCTTCTCTTCTTCTCTTCTTCTTCTTCTTCTTCTTCTTCTTTTCTTCTTCTTCTTCTTCTTCTTCTTCTTCTTCTTCTTCTTCTTCTTCTTCTTCTTCTTCTCTTCTTCTTCTTCTTCTTCTTCTTCTTCTTCTTCTTCTTCTTCTTCTTCTTCTTCTTCTTCTTCTTCTTCTTCTTCTTCTTCTTCTTCTTCTTCTTCTTCTTCTTCTTCTTTTCTTATTCTTCTTCTTCTTTTTCTATTCTTCTTTTTCTTCTTTATCGCCTCCTCCTTCTTTCATATTCTGCTATAGATCGGAATTGCATCCATAGTCCCCTCCTACTTCCTACAAGAAATACCACATCCTGTTGTTGAAATAACCCCTTTCAAACTCCTCCTCCATTACCATCTGCTAATTTTTATATGTATCTTCCTGTCCCTTACTCACTTTGTTTGTGTTTCCCTGATCCATATGTCTTATCTCAGATCTACAATATTACAGTGCAGGTTTATGAAGGATATTCATTTATCCGATGACAAAACCTAGTATCACATTCCTCATAAAAGTATTGTAAACAACTGTTATCATTCCACAATACCATATATGTCTACATGTCTATCCTGCATGTTGACACACGCTTCATGCCACAATACCGTATAAACCTACTCGTATTTCTATGAATGCAAGGTTATAGAGAGCTACATACACACGTTATTTTATAGCCATTCTTGTCTATGTGCAAACAAGCCAGATAAGGGCACAGCAAGGCACTCAAAGTGTCACATATTCTAGACATAAATCGATTTGCCCAGGGCTACTTCGTCATATCAATTTCAGGATTACAAATACTGCTATTGCTTCGCTGAGGAAAATTCGTATGACAACTCAGATTGACTTTGTATGCTGTGATTTAATATAATAGGTAATTTATTTTGGTGTTTTAAATTGCGTTATGATCCAGCTTAAGGAGGTATAAACTTTTTTCATGTTTGTTTCGTTACTAGTTAGCAGATCGCCGGGCCCACTAAGTATACAGATAAATAACACAACTCTGAAACAAGTTAAAGAATTCAAATATCTGGGAAGTATGATCACAGAAGATGGCAGAATGGACAGAGAAATCAAAATCAGATGTCAAAAAGCTAGTGCACTTACATATCAACTATCACCCTTACTGAAACATCCAAATATACCCATGTCCGCAAACGACAGATAATAAACAGGGTATTCATACCAACCCTATGCTACCAATCTCAAACCTGGACTTTATCCAAATTACACCTTCGTAAAATCAACACCTGCGAGATGAGATGCCTGAGGAGAGCTGCCAACTTAACAATCCGAGACCGAGTAAGAAATGCTGTTATCAGACAGACTGTGGGATCAACACCTTGTGCCACATTTAATGAAATGCAGAAGATCAAGTGGTTTGGCCATGTCGTTAGAATGCAACACCAACAACTACCATCACTGGCCTTACACCTAAGCTCATCTGCGACGAGACCAAGAGGACGTCCAAGAAGAAAATGGATTGACGACATCAAAGACATTGTACAATCACACAGAATGACACTATCCAGTGCTGCCCACAGGGCGCCGGAACGCAAATTATTCCTCCCCACGACGCTTGACGGCAGAAGTGGAAGATGATGATGATGATGATGATGATGATGATGATGATGATGATGATGATGACGATGTTTCGTTACTAAATTACGTTGATTTTAAGTGTCTAATGTTTATAGAATGAATGGTTAAAGTTTCCATGTAAAAACCACACATTGTAAATATAGTAGGTCTACTCTCTCTCTCTCTCTCTCTCTCTCTCTCTCTCTCTCTCTATATATATATATATATATATATATATATATATATATATATATATATATATATATATATAACATGTGGTGGTGGTGGTGGTGGTGGTGGTGGTGGTGGTGGTGGTGGTGGTGGTGGTGGTGGTGGTAGTAGCAACAGGAACAGAAGAAAAAGGAACAACAGGAGAAGCAGTCGCAGTATCATGACGAAGAAGAAAATAAAGATGAAGACGGAGAAGAAGCAGAAACAGAAGAGGGAAGAAAAGCAGCTGGAAAAACTAGAAGTGATAGAGAGACAAATAATAAACTAAGAACAATTGTATGGATAGTACCTGTTACTGACTTTATGGAACATCAAGGAATTAAATGGTCCGGACATTTACTTAGAATGGAACAAGGTCAACCTGAGGCTAAAGCGTTCTACATGAGAACACCGAGATACAACGCGAAAGGACCACCCAGAAAGAGTTGGCTAGATGGAATAAAATAGATATTAAAGAATTCAAATATGACGTTAGCACAAGCAATAATACAAGCGAAACAGAACACTACCTCCTCTCTGTGACCGTTGCACTAATGCCCCCTACCGCAAGCTTATCTTGGAACGTGAAAGTAATATCCAACTCTGAAATGTATGTGCACATTCAACCAGGATATCGAACGCATGTTTATCCAGAAACAATCACTAGAGTTTCTTGCTGGCAGATAACCCTTATGTATCGGAAAGTATAAACAGATATAACAATGATCTCATCTCATTTCATCATGTTCCTCTTGTACCTTGCGGTGTCGAGGTGAAGTATAAACATCGTGAGAGTGCCCGCTTATGGGTTTCATGTATCGATATTCCCATGGACTCTGTTATTCCCTGCGTCCATCGTTTACGTGATCGACCTCTTCCTCTGCTTCCCTCTGGTCTGTACATCAATGCTTGTTGTGGTATACTGTTAGTTGGTAACCTACTTGCATGGCCAAACCATTTGACTTGCTGCCTTCTAATAAAATCTAGTGCCGCTATAACCCCCACTTTAGTCCTGATTTTTTTTTTTTTTTTTTCATTTCTGATCTTATCTCTTCTTGATACATTGAGTATTCTTCTCAGGAATCTGATTTCTGTTGTGATTTTTCTTTTCTCTTTTTCTGTCATTGTCCAGGTTTGGCATTGGTAACATAGAGTTGGTAGGAAGATTGTGTTGTAAAGTGCTTTCTTAGTAGTTATTGATACATGTTTGTTCTGATACATGTATTTGTGCCATTTGTACAGAGAGTTGGTTTGCCTTCTTCTTCTTCTTCAGCATTTCGAGCCATTGAGGTTCTTTTCTGCAGATACAAACCGTCTCCATTGGTCTCTCTGGTTGACCTTCTCTTGCCAGTCGCTGATTCCAAGTGCTTGTAGGTCTGTATGTATATTATCTCTCCGCCGTCTTCTTGGTCTACCTCGAGGTCTACGGTCATTTATGTCCTGAGTGTAAGCGAATTTTGTTTCCCTATTATCTTCCATTCTTTCTATATGCCCCAGCCATTGCAGTCTATTAGCCTGCATGATACCAGTGATTAGCGGGGACTTAAACAGATCACAAATGTCTTTGTTGCTACTTATTTTCCACTCTCCACTTTGTGTATCCCTAATGATGCGTCTTAAGACTTTGTTCTCAAAGGTTTGTAACAAGGCTTCATCTCCTTTAGTTCTACTCCAGGTTTCAGAGCCATACAGCACAACTGGTCTGATCATTGGTTTGCCTTATTGCATCTATTTTCGATCTCGTCTTCTGATTTGCCATTTGATGATATTATACTTCCTAGGTACTTGAAACTCTTTACTTGTTTCAAGGGATGTTCGTTTAGGTTAGGCGAATCGTTGTTGCTTTGTCTTCTTTAGTTATAGTCAATACCATTGTTTTACTTGTGCTAATTTTCATGTTATGTTCCCTACACATTTCATTTAGACTATTCATGTGGTCTTGTAATTCAGCTACTAATTTTTCTATTAGTGCTTGGTCGTTCGCAAACAGGAGTTCTCTAATGGTTAGATTTGAAGATGGTTCTTCTTATGTGTTCTCGTCATGCGGTGTTCTTGTGGTCTCTGTTTGGCTGGTTTCTTTACATATGTTGTCTATATATGCTATAAACAAGAGAGGGGACAGGACGTAACCTTGTCGTACTCCGTATCTTATAGTGAAGGGTTCGGTGTGTCCTCCAGCGATGCTGGAATAAAATAAGAACATGCAGAAAAGAAGAATAGCAAAAACATGTCGATGTAGTTAACTGTAACATATTAAGTAACAGGAATTTTACGAATAACTTTTTTGCAACCGTGGGAACTAGAAGTTCTGTGTGTTATTTTTCAACATAGTCCACCTCCCTGGCAACTCACTCGTTCCACCTGTTCACTAGTTTGTTGATGCCATCTAGGAAAAGTGTTTCGGACAATATTCTCTAATGCTTCTCGTCTCATTATAGGATCACAGAACGCTGTTTGTCTGTGGGTTTCATATGAAAACCATAAAAGTGTGATAGCAATTAAAATAACCATGCCATTGTCTTGTAGCCTGTCAATATTGTTGTTAAGGATATCAAGAGTGTTAGGCACGTGGCATCACGGTGCAGACGAACGCGGTGACGTCATAGGGGCAGTTTAAAGATGACTTTCACTTTTGACATGCACCAAAGAGGAGCAGCGTTCTGATATCCGTTATTTTTTTCTTTCTAATCAGTGAAGGGGTGAAACCTATAGGAATTAATCTGCGAATGAAGGTTCAGTATGATATTGCACACCTGTTAATCGAGCAAGTGTATGAGTGGAGTAGGACGTTTGAAAACGACGTGACATCTGTGACAGACTGTTCGGGCACACCGAGTAGTGATCCCAGATATTTTGTTTTTCTACAGGAATCCAAAAACTTTTTGGCGCTGGAGGACTTGCATTGAAAGCATTGGTGACTACATCAAAAAGGGATACATTTGTTCTTTACTTTTTTTCCCCCACAATATATTCAAACAAACAAAACGCATGTAAGGTTTTCATTTTAAGCCACCCTCGTATACAAGGGGCTTCTCATAAGTCTTTAGCCTGACCATGAAGGAGTAGGCGGAGAAAATTGAAATTTGGCATATGTATAGCTCATTCAATTTGTAATGGACATATGAATTATGAATGTCCCACCTCAGCTGGTTTTCCCGATATCGTGCATGGCACAACACACTCTATTGACCAGATCTGCACATCCAACGGTTTGTCCGAACAATGGAGAAATCAGACGCCAGGACTGTGATAAAATTCTTGATGTTACAGGGTAAAACACCTACAGAAATACAAAGGGAGATGGGGCCAGTGTTTGAGGAGGTCTGTCCTTTATATGCTTCTGTAAAAAAATTGGTGTTTGCAGTTTAAGTGTGGTCGTTCTCAAGTTACAGATCTGCAAAGACCAGGACGACCGTCCTTATAGTGTAATGATGCAAATGCTGCAAAAGTGAAGAAAATCATAGACCAGAATAGGAAAATGACAATTGCAGAGATATCGGGTTCAGCAAAACTGAGTAAGAGTACAGTTTTTAGAATTTTACACAACAGACTGAACATGAGAAAAGTGTGTCCCCCGCGACTCCTGACATGTGAACAGAAACAAACACATGTGGGTGTCGAAAAACATGTAAAAGACCATGGTGACGGTAGATGAGACTTGGATTCACCAAATCGTATAAAAAAAAAACAGCTGAAAGGAAATCGTCTTGACAGTGACGAAGGTGTCATGCTGGCTAGTGATCACTGGTTTAGTTCGAAAAATATGTTGTTTTATTTTGAAAGTCTTTTCAAGGTCACGCAGAGATGGCAGAAATGCATAAATTCAGGTGGTGGCTACATTGAGGAGTGAGCACTGTGCCAAATTTCAATTTTCTCCCCCTACTCCTTCATGGTCAGGCTAAAGACTTATGAGAAGCCCCTTGTATAATGCTCTAATTTCATTAACCTCTTGCAGGCAATCATTGTTAAGTTACACTGGCAGTATAATGTATTCGCAACATTCGTCTCTGGAACCACATCTTTGTTGCTTCAAGATATGTTCTGGTATATATTTTTAAGCTAGATCGTCAATTATAAAGTGGAGCGGCTGGCCGAGTGGCTAGAACGCCGGACTCTCCACCAGGAGACCCGGGTTCGACCCCTCGGTAAGGTGTGGGATTTTTTTCTGTCGGGGACAAAAAGAAAGTCCTAACCAGCACAGTTCGCGGCGACTTTACAAGCCAGGTGGCCTAAGTTCTTCAGGCTCAAAGACTCCTCTGCCATACACCGCAAGGTACTATACTGGCAGTAAATGACAGTTGACAGTCAATTATAAAAATCCGCCTCGATACGAATTCGAACTCGTGATCTCCATCACGGTGGTCTATAAAAATATAACGCTAGCACCACATACCTAATAAGTCACCGGGTGTGTAAAATGGACCCTTAATTTACTTGACATGAAAGTATTTGAGATAACAGAAAGTTAACTCCGTATTGCAATGTTAACGTCCGGGTATTGGATTGGAATCTGTTAACAATGAAATAGCTAACATCCCAGAAAACATGACCAGTCGAGGACTAATCCCAGTCAGTCCGTACCTACTGTGCATTTTGTGTTCGTTTGCTTTGACCTCAAGCGTAGTCCTTACAAGTGATACTGCTTCTAGTAGTTGCCGCTATATGGGAGTGCACTGGTCTGATGTTTGCGCGTGGATTAGCTTTTCATATTACCAGTATCATTCGCCATTAGGCGAATCCACTTCGACTTCTGAGGTAGTTGCAATTTATATCCCCAAGTCAAGGACGAGAAGTCAACATTTTAGTCCAGCTGACCGGTGTAGGGCTGAACCAGCTACCACGATATAAGTTTAGTTAAGTTTAGTTTAGTGTAATCGATGGATCAACATCACGGCACACGGGTGTATCCCATAAGTGCTCCGTTCTCCTCCTAACTCAAATCTGAGTCTGGAGAAACTCAGCTCAGTGCACGAACTCCGTAGCACCGGCGAGGATCCTGAAATACTTTGAGTAGATTTTCAACTAAAAATTTTGCCCCGGCAGCGCCGTTAGGCTACTCTTTTTTTTATTTCCTACTGCCAAGGGATTTTTTTTTTTACGTGCGCAACAATACACACGGGCGTTCGATCTCACTACCCAGAGACCAGGGGATATTTTATTACTAGAGGTCCACGTGAAATAAATCCCGGTCCTCAGAGGGGCTTGAACCCGGGACCTCCAGCACTCGAGGCGGACACCATACCTCGAGACCACGCAGCTCCCTACCACGATATAAGCACATCGGAAGTTTAAGAGCAGGTGGTCTTATTCATTGGGCCATGTTGACCATCACGAGCAGCGCTAAATCATGACCTGGTGACATTCTAATATGCTAACCGCAGACGTGAGGTTCCAGTACAGGCCTTGCATTCCCCGCTGGTTCCTGAGGTTGGAATGGGGAAGATGAACGCTGCAACACTGTGCCAATGATGTTTGTCCTTCAGTACCTGGTCGGCAGACAAGACGCTAGGGTAACCTCACTCCGATAGATGCTAACCTTGTTCAAGGAGGATCAGACAACCTGAACTGATTAAATGTCGTGGGATGATTAATCGTCTTAAGCGATTTTCCGTATCTGTCATGGGCTTATAATAATATACACTAGTTTTCCCTATGCGATTCCCTTTAATTTTATATATAATAAAACATGTCTGTTACCATATTAACAATTTTTACGTTATAACTGTGACACGCCCCTACTTCCGATTTTCCGGCATCCATTTGTGTTTGATACCAACCTGCTGTTTTGTTTGGCACTGAATCTGTTAATGCCAATCCATTGGACTTAAGAGTTAACACTCCAAAGTCCTCCGGAGTATTCACCAAGCAGTGTACCAGGACTCGAAACTCTAACAAGATATCTAATCAAAAAAAAAAAGACCAGAACATTTCAAACATACTGTACTACAAATTCTGTCCTGTCCCATACATTGAACCCCTACATGCGTGTATATTACACTTTGAAATCTGTATCCGTGAGTTTGTTTAGCTTGTATTAGAATTTCTGACGTTTATGGGCGCAGATTCATAATCCCGACATAGCGGGTTCGAACTCCGCCGCATGTGATTTGGAAGCAGACCGATTTGCTTTGATTTTCACAATGGCATGCATGTCGGTCGTTCGAAAACTACTGAAAGTAAAACTGAAGGGAAAATCACAAACAACCCCCAAAAATACTGGGGTTGAATGCGGCGTCCTGTAAAAGGACATACAATTATCTTATCAGGATTCGTAACTGTATAGCTAGCTACTTTAATACAACAAAATACAACTTTATTAAAATGCATACGCAACAGTGCGAATATTTGGACACTGAGTCTTGCTGAATAATGGAGCACGTGTTGGAATGTCCTGAGTGATGTGACGTCGGTTCTTGACTCAACTCAACTCAGCTCTTGTTGAATATATATTTACAAAAGCAGCCACACGTATTTATTTACTAAAAAATGAATCTTTATGAAAACTTTACTTATCGCCAGTCTGATGAACCAGACGAATCTAGTCACCCATGGAAAGATCGGGAAGTTATCATATGGATCCTTGTGACATCAACAGAGAAATGGGTTGACTAACGACAACATGCATAAAACGGGCGTGCGCTGATCTACAACTGCAGACATATGCGGAGTTCAAGAGATTGATAAAAAGCTTAAAACTACGAAATTGGATGACCATAAAGTTTTACTATAAATCCGAAGACTGAAACACTTGATGATGATGATGATGATGATGAGGAGGAGGAGGAGGAGGATGATGATGATGATGATGATGATGATGATGATGATGATGATGATGATGATGATGATGATGATGATATCAAATATGATAACATCATATTTAATTAACCATAATCTCAGACGAGACGTCGGCACGGTAGAAAGGAATAGAGCGCTTGCTCTTAAACTTACAGTGCGATGATGACGAGATAGAGTGTTTAATCCCCACACCCGCATTAAGTTGGAATTAAACGTTGACTTCTCGTTCACAAAGCAATGGCAAGCTTCTGAACGTACAGTTGTATAGAAAATCAACTTGAGGTTGATTGCAAAGTCTTGCAAAGGACATGCAGCATTTGTAAAGTGTACAACAAGATGCACGATATATAATAACACCCATGCTTTGTGTTCTAGAAACCTGTAACAAGATCCACAATATATAATAACTCCCATGCTTTGTGTTCTAGAAACCTGTAACAAGATCCACAATATATAATAACTCCCATGCTTTGTGATCTATAGGGTCTGTTTTTCTTTTCTTTTTTTTTTTTTATGGCTGTGCAAAGTTTAAAAATATTGCCGGTCCAAGTTTTGTATTCACCCTCTGTAAAGTTCATGCAACATAATAGGTAAATACAAAACTTGGACCGGCAATATTTTCAAACACTGGCCAGTCATAAAAAATACACCATGTAGAAACCTGTAACTTGATGCATGATATATAATAACACCCATGCTTTGTTTTCTAGAAATCAGTAACAAAATAGCCCAACAGAAGTTGGCCACAATAAACAGTTCACAAAATATATATTTCTATGACTGAATGCCAGAAAACAGCAAGTGAAATTGTTCCGCCACATAACTAGACTATCAATAATAGTAAACCACAACAAGCAATGAAGTCCAGAGCAAATGGAACTATAGTCTGTTCAGAAATGAATGCCTTCATTCACGATCAATTTTTATGAAAACTGTCTGTTGTATCATTATGAAAGTTTTCCTGCCGTCTTATATTTACCCCCACCCAAGGAATATGTCTTTGATAGGTCCAACGGCAACTTAAATCATCGAAAGCGGCGACTTGGCGAAAATGTAGTGAATTCATGCTAACAAACTAGTTTTACGGTAAAGCACGTCATTTCGGATAACGAAATGGGAGTGGGTGCAATAAAAAAAAGTCCTTAAAAGTAGACAGGGTTGGCAGCATTGCACCGGGTTTTTATCCCATATGGCTCAGTTTCCTTCCGCAGCGCGGAAAGCGACGCACAAAGCACGAACTCCGTAGTCCAACGACGACCCTCGGGAGTCTCCGGAAAAATGCACTCGTGAAATGAAGGACGCGGCCATTAATCGAACACACAACCTTAGGAGCTCGAGTCAGACGGCTTGACCACTTCACCACGGAGACTCCCGAGAGGAGTGCAATGTGTAATATTAGTAAAGACAGAGAATATACAGAGGCATGGTGTAAATAATGTGTAAATTGACAGTAAAGTAGAAGGAATATATTTCTTACCTTATTTTTTATTTCCTTCTTGTTTCTTCAGCTGCTGGTTATTAATGTGTACACATGGAGTCATGTTACTAGGATGCATTTAGCTTTTTATATTGAGTTCGTGAAAGCTTCCAAATAGCTGTGCGTTAATATGTGTATGGAGTGACCAGAAATGATACCGCAATTTAGTCATCATGTGTCAATTTTTAAGAATCTGTTCAGCTGTCTGTGTAGTTTGTTCACACGTACACATGGGTGACAGACCCGCTTTGAGTCTTCGTGAAAGATTGTCTTCTCTGCTGTTTACCGTTCAGAGACGGAACATGATTATTACCTGTTTTGCACTATGAAAATAGTTGTCAATGTCTCTGTAGTGGGCCTTCTTCTTAACGGCCAAGATGTTGGTCCTAGTTTCATTGAAGTTTATAGATTGATTCGTATGTACGTGTGTTGTCCCCTAATTTTACAACGTGTTTGCTCTCACGTTTCTTGTTATGCCACAATATGTCAGTGTCCACAGCAATATTACTCTTCTGTTGGTATTCAATGCGTTTAGTGTTGTTGTTGTTGTTGTTGTTGTTTTTTCATCGCCAATTGTTTGTCACCGTTGAGGTCATGCGGAACTCAAAGTTCATCACCGTGGAATACAAACTGTTGCAATTGATACGTTGTATGTTTGTGCCGATGCTGTAATGTTTAGGGCCTGCAATTCTTCTGAATAGTTTGAGCAAAATATACCAGTAGGTGTGCACGTGGATTAATGTCTGCGATCTGCCCAGACCTTAATCTGTGTTGGGCGATTCCAGTAAGTTGATGACTGCTCTCGGTTGCATAAAATTCAATCCATCCTTTCTCCAATAGTCATCTTCCTCTTTCAACACGTGGTCCTCACATTTTTTCCAGCAACTTTCATCAATTTTTAATAGCGCGGTCTGAGTTAGTATCTTGACGTCAGACAATTTGAATATAGTATTGTCAGCTGCCACCTGTCCTTTAATCTTAACCCACACAAGCTCTATAAGATTTTAATGAGAATGGTACGGCGGAGGTCTCAAGCACTTATGGGCATGCTCTTCTATCAAATTGTCGATTTGATATTTCTTGCTTTTTTGCGCCTGTTTTCAAGGGACAACAATTATAGCTTAAAACACGTTTCTGGAAATGGTATGTTTTTCCTTCGGAGCCACATCTTTATCGCTTTCTTTGTGCTCGATGCCGTAGGTATTTTGTCTTCTTGAGCACCTACATTGTGATATGATGCATTGTCCATTATTAGACAAGACGATCTATCTAGGGATAGAAGCACTGTATTCTCAAGCCAATCGCTAAATACATTACTATTCACCTCATTATGATAATCCCTATTGTCTGTATGCTTTGATATGAATACGAGTCCAGCATTCTGTAGTAAGCCATTATGAGCACTACCAGCATGGGCTATGACTAAACGCTGTCCTTTACTACTGGGCACATATCGCTTTATCTTTCCGTCCTCTGATTGCCATTCTTTTTCACTTGTGTGGTGCGCATTGATCCACGTTTCATTCAAATACACTATTTCATAATTTTCTTTGCGCATTTCCCTTATTTCACGAAGGTATCTGCTTCTCATGGCTCCTAAATGCGGTTGCTCGCAAATGATATTTCTACCTCCCTTGTACTTTCTAAACGTAAAGCCTAATGTCCTTATAATTTTCCACAAAGTTGTTTTGGATAGCTCTATGCCATTGTTATTTCTCAACCAAACCCTAAGTTTTCTTACAGTCACTGTTTCTTTGGTATCCAGCATGTTTATAATAGCTTGCCTTATGACATCCTTGTCAAAGCTGTCTTAATTTGCCTTTCAACCTACAGTTTGCTTATTGCTTGGTTGTCTCATTCCAGATTCTTGCACCCATCGACGAAATGGCCGTTTACCCAAAGCCAGTGCATGCACTGTTTTTTTTTCTTCAGGATTTGTAATAGTATGAAACAGTTTCCTACGTTCTGCTTCTTGACAAAAATATGTGTACAACTTCATAGCGATACTATGAAGTGTACACAATTTCACATTCAATCCCATTCAACAACATTCACACATTCCGATGTTTGCGATAAATGGTAAGATTCATAAAATAATCACGTTTCATGAAAGGACCCACATTACAACGACATCTCTAAACACTCCTATTTACCTGCTCGCCGTTCTTGCCACAAAGTGTACCACGATATTTTTTTTAAAGCGCGGATGTGTCTGGGTGAAGGTGTAATACATTTAAAAATATGGACTTAATCCCTGACCCTTAAATTATATACCGCATATAAACAAACATTGAAATCTGCTGTACAATCTCCAGAACATAATTTGTTTGTTGGGTGGACATAATGATAAGGTTATATGCCAAATCTCATCATTTTCCCTCACTTGGTTACTGAGATATGGATGTTTATATGGAGACACCCAAATGTGAACATATTTATAGAAGACGAGGCCGAGCATGTAAACGATGGACAGAGAGAATGACAAAGTCCGTGAGAGTCTGGATATATGAAGCCCATACACGGGCACTCTCCCGCTGTTTATGCTTCACCTCAACTCCCAGGTACAAAAGGGACAAGATGAGATGAAGAGATGATATAAGAATGACAATAAACAAATTGTTCACTGAAAAAAATACAATAACCGGGGCGATTTGTACGAGTACATTTAGTTAACCGTTCACCGGTTTTTAGTTCAAAGAAACTAATTCTGTACATGTTTGCACTTGTAGTTTGTAAACGCTAAAGCCTAAGGCGATTCCCGTAGCAAATATGGGCAGTGTGGTGAAGACTGCTTACAGTAAGTCGCGCCTTTTCATGTATGGCAACTATCGACAACAAACACACGTATGTACACAATTTATAGCAGTATCAGATGATAAAGATCGCTGGTTTAAACTCCCCAAGTCTGGGAAACCTTCGCTCCAGCTAGCATACTAAAATTTCAACAGAAACAAGACACAGTAACTCCTAGAATATCATTACCCACTTGGTCAAGTACAGTAAAGAACACTTTTGCACACTTTAAGGTGCATTAGGCATGCGGTGCTAGACTCATATACACCAATCAGCACTCGGGGATTGGCGTGGTCAGTTCTAAGGACACTACTTTCTGAACTTAGCAGTCAGCGTAAGGTCACCATACAGTAAATACCATCCCACTGTGGAGTCCCCGGAAACGACAGAGCTGATCGATTGGCTAAGGAAGGAGCAAACGAAGAACAACCTGATGTGCCCATTACATTCCACCAAAAGAAAAGAATGATCAAATCAGTCAGAAGGCCACCAAACCTTACTCAAGACGACTACCAGGTTATGGACAGACCAGAACAGGTCATTCTTCTGCGGCTCAGAACAGGACACAATAGATTACGCAACCACATGTATACAAAATTCAAGACTGGTGACTCAGCCATGTGCACATGTGGATTGGCGTCGCAGACAGCAGAGCACATACTCCAGGATTGCCCAAACTACAACTTATCCAGACGAACCTTCTGGCCTAGAGAGACAACAGTGGAAGATAAACTCTATGGACCGCTGAGTGAACTAAAACAAACTGTTAGATTCATACAAGAGACAACATTGCAGTTATAAACATATTTCAAGCGAGAAGAAGAAAGAAGAAGAAGAGAAGAAGAAGAAGAAGAAGAAGAAGAAGAAGAAGAAGAAGAAGAAGAAGAAGAAGAAGAAGAAGAAGAAGAAGAAGAAGAAGAAGAAGAAGAAGAAGAAGAAGAAGAAGAAGAAGAAGAAGAAGAAGAAGAAGAAGAAGAAGAAGAAGAAGAGGAAGAAGAAGAAGAAGAAGAAGAAGAAGAAGAAGAAGAAGAAGAGGAAGAAGAAGAAGAAGAAGAAGAAGAAGAAGAAGAAGAAGAAGAAGAAGAAGAAGAAGAAGAAGAAGAAGAAGAAGAAGAAGAAGAAGAAGAAGAAAGAAGAAGAGAAAGAAGAAGAAGAAGAAGAAGAAGAAGAAGAAGAAGAAGAAGAAGAAGAAGAAGAAGAAGAAGAAGAAGAAGAAGAAGAAGAAGAAGAAGAAGAAGAAGAAGAAGACGACGAAGAAAAGAAGAAAAGAAGAAGAAGAAGAAGAAGAAGAAGAAGAAGAAGAAGAAGAAGAAGAAGAAGAAGAAGAAGAAGAAGAAGAAGAAGAAGAAGAAGAAGAAGAAGAAGAAGAAGAAGAAGAAGAAGAAGAAGAAGAAGAAGAAGAAGAAGAAGAAGAAGAAGAAGAAGACGAAGAAGAAGAAGAAGAAGAAGAAGAAGAAGAAGAAGAAGGAAGAAGAAGAAGAAGAAGAAGAAGAAGAAGAAGAAGAAGAAGAAGAAGAAGAAGAAGAAGAAGAAGAAGAAGAAGAAGAAGAAGAGAAGAAGAAGAAGAAGAAGAAGAAGAAGAAGAAGAAGAAGAAGAAGAAGAGAAGAAGAAGAAGAAGAAGAAGAAGAAGAAGAAGAAGAAGAAGAAGAAGAAGAAGAAGAAGAAGAAGAAGAAGAAGAAGAGAAGAAGAAGAAGAAGAAGAAGACGAAGACGAAGAAGAAGAAGAAGAAGAAGAAGAAGAAGAAGAAGAAGAAGAAGAAGAAGAAGAAGAAGAAAAGGAAGAAGAAGAAGAGAAAGAGGAAGAAGTATCACGCCTTCAAGTATAGGGTGTATATTAATGACTGTGCAGTGTTTGAATATTTTGCCGGACCATGTTTTGTATTCGCCCTCTGTAAAATTAATGCAACATAATAGGTAAATACAAAACTTGGATCGGAAATATTTTCAAACCCTGCACAGTCATTAACAATACACCTCAGCACCGCTGTAAACAGGCACAACGCAATCACGTCCGGAAAAAAAGACTCAGGATGAAAGCAGAAGAAGATGATGACTTGTAACATAACACTATTGCAAAAAGCCTTGAGTTGATTTGCAGAGACCATGTGTTGCCCAAGCAGCATGATCCCTCTCTCGACCTGTCTAGTTTACCCCAGAGGAAATGGAACAACACAAGCAGCAAAAACTGCTGGATCAGCAAAGCGATGCTATAACTGTCAGTCTGTCGGAGTTTCCATCCTAGACCAGTTGCTGACCAAAGCTTAGGGTCTGGTCTGTCCTGCCATGATATTTATTCTTTAGGTTGCATTTCCTATCACTAATATAAGCCTTGTATCCTCCCAAACAAACTACCGAACGTAAAACTTGTCTAGTGCATCAACGCCAGCTGAAAAATGCTGGTGTTGACTGCAACGTCCTGTAAGGGATATGCAACATTTAAACAAAATCCTCCCTAATGCTGTCCTCCGCCAGAAGGTGTTGGCACAATGTGGGGTGTCTTGTTTGGTGAGCTCCGCCCAACATTCGAAGCTAACAGAGAGCAGGTAGTACTGTCTACTGTTATATGGTAGTTCAGTTCGGACTAGGACCGGGACGCAGAGGTGTTTCCAAGGCACCAGGGCCGGGTTATATACTGGCCAAGACCTATTGACGCGTCCTCGTCGAGCGTCCTGGGCAACAGGTCCCTTCGGGGTCCAGGCTAAAGTCAGTAGGATCGCCGATTCCTCCGAAGTCGTAGAGTGTCTGCCTGTACTGCGAGGAACCACCAGTCTGCACACCAATAAGCCAGACATGGGACAACGGATACTCACGCAAACCTCAGGTCCTGTATGACATCACACTGATGTTGGACAACAGGATGCCCTCATCCGACATACAAGAATTCGCGTTGGAGCTCAAGCCAACGAACACAAGCAAGCAAGAAAGCTGACCAGGACCTGACAAATCGATCTTACTCATTTTTTTAAAAATGTAAACTGCGACGAAAACAAAAAGACTCTTGAAATGCACTATAAACCCATACTATTGTGTGTTGTGAGGACGTGAAACACGGACTAAATATCATGAAACATTTAATGGCAATAGAAATTTTGTTTCCGAAGAAAACGGAAGGAATATCATCGATGGACAGAAAAACGAGTGAGCAAGTCCTACAAGAAACACATTAAAACCGCAAATTGGCTAGAGAAACCAGACGTAGACTTTTAAGAGGAGACATAACATGGAAACTTTGTGACAACTGCCAGATTTGATAGTAAAATAGAAAGGGGCAGGCAGAGAGATAAATACCTGGATGGCTTGCTCATGTGTCATAATCGGTGCAGGAACACAGACCTGATCCATGACTGGAGATTGTGTGAGATGACTAACCATGAACGTCCATTCTAACCGGCATGGCACATGACGATGGCGATGAAACGTATCCACAAAACGAAGACTTCCAAGCAACACTAAATCACGTTGAAATCATAGTCAGAATTGTTATGATTGACATTACAGCCGCCTTCATTTCAGAATGCGTTATTGAAACTAATCCAGTGGTTACATTCTCATAACAGTTTTAATTCTTTGTTAGCTCAGACTATTCTAAGCTCTGACTTCGCTAAGTCTTAAAATACCGTAAGCCGCTTCAAGCCGCAAGCATTTGAAATCAGAAACAATACAATACAGAAAAGAGAATCAGATGTCTCACAAAGAGAGGTGTTAATTCTTAAGAAGTGCATTACTTAACGGCATTCCGCCCAGATAGACATTTCGAAGGTTATTTTCTTAGCGACTTGTGCCCTTAACCGATTAAGTGCCATGGGGTGATTAATCGTCTTAGGCAACTTCTCGTATCTGTCGTAGGCATATATACCGCCAAAATGTCGCAGCTGCGTTATAAGACATGTTTGCTACCGTATTAACAACTGTTAAGTCATAACTGGGACACACCCCTACTTCCCACTCTCCACCATCCAGTTTTATTTGGTTCAAATATATTTTATGTTTGCCACTGTATAGTTAATGTCCACATAATTAGTAAATGATATCACGTTTTAACTGCACGCATTGTAAAGTTAATTAACTATGATATACTATTTCAACACCTTTGAATAATCGTGATCGAAAACGACCTACAAATGTTCCCTAAACATATAAACCACCTGATCGTTAGACAGTTAAAATAATATTACTTCTTCTTTTTGTGTTTCAACCCTCTAGGGTTATTATTTGGAGTATACTATAAGTTAAATATTCGCTATATATAGTTAAGTATTCTTTTTGTGAATAATTTTATGTATAGAACGTTTTTCAACTTACGCTATCTTCGTTTAAAACGTAAGAATCATGAAGTTATGTCTATCACATAGTTGTGAATGTTTATATTGATCATCATATATTACATATAAAGTATTCGTTTTGATTGTAATTTAATTAGAAATCGCTTTCAAACATACATTGTATTAAATTCTAATGTATGCATCACGACATTGAGTCTATCACGGTTAAATAACAACTTTCACTTTACATTAGCCACAAACGCATTCTTAGAGTGACACACTACACACCTTTAGCCAGAACAATCCCACGTGTAGAATAATGCTTCCAGTCAGGCCCTGTCCTATCATTAGGAAACTTCTATACGACTCTGATAGGAACGGGGCGTATTAATGTACATTGATTGATTACATGGCTGATCGGCGGATCGATATCTCCAGGGGTCCTATCGTGTTTATCGAAGTACGGGCTCGGCTAACCCTACACAGAATAATAAAGATCTTAGAAGTCCGGTGTACCGTGACTTCACGCAAGGCAGTTAGTACTGTTGGTGAATAGCCTAGGATATTTATACATGTTCCTGCTTAGTTTAGTGGTGTCTACACTTTGCCTATAATATATCCACGGTGAAAAATTCCTGTCGCAAAGACAGAGATAGTATGAAGGTTTCCCAATTTTTTAGAAAAATGTATTCTCTGATTAGAGAAATTAGACGTAGACAGTCAAAATATTTTGGGCACGTCATAAGAAGAAATACACTAGAGAACTTGGTGATAACTGGCAAGATTAAGGGGAAAAGAACCAAAAGAAAGTTGAGTTGAGTTGAGTCAAGAACCGACATCACTGCACTCAGGACATCCCCATAGGTGCTCAGTCCCCTCGTTCAACAGCCAGTGAAGAGTCATACTACTAATCGTTCCCACCGCTATCTAATTAACTGTTCTCCTGGTCTTCCCTCTCAGTTTTGAGATTCTTCCAGAACCCTAGCCGATCCCCTGCAATCTCATTCTTTCCACATATGGGTTCTCAATCTGTTCCTCCGCAAAAATTATGTGAACCAAAAGAAAACGGATACGTAAATATCTGGATGGCTTGGCCACATGGCATGGTAGAAACAAGAATACAGTGCTGATCCACGACTTTGGTGATCGTATAACAAGGGGAATATTTCAGGATCCTCGCTAGTGCTACGGAGTTCGTGCACTGAGGTGAGATTCTCCGGACTCAGGCTTTAGTTAGGAGTAGAACGGAACAGTTATGGGTTACACCCGTGTGCCGTGATGTTGATCCGTCGACTAAACTAAACTAAAACTAAAACTATAAGATGGCGAAACATGACCGCCCACGCGTATCGACATAGTACAGAATGATGATGATGTAGATTTAACAAATGTGAACAAGTGTGTTAAAGATTCTATGAGTTACTGACTGGCACCTTGCCGTCTTGACAGACGATAGTTTGTAAAATGGGGTTATCTCTCCATAACACAAAGCCTGGTCTAGTATATAGTACACTCTCCCATAGGTTCTTTTATCCTGGGATTAAAACCCCTCGAGGCAGGTTCTTATGTGGCCACAAGGCTCTAAGATCAACCCAGCCTAATTAAATGGGTACCAGAATATAATATGGGATATATGGAAGATGTACAACATAGATCAAGAACAGAATAGGGCAAGCAATGGCTGAATTTCAGAAAATGAAGAATATCTTATGCAATAAGTCACTGTCATTGAATGTAAGAAAGAGAGTGCTGAAGTGCTATATAGAACCTGTTTTGCTGTATGGCTGTGGGTCTTGGAATGTAAATGAACAAATTAGGAAGAGATTGGAAGCAACAGAGATGTGGTTCCTGAGACGAATGTTGCGAATTTCTTGACTGCCAGAGTAACTAACAACGACTGCCTGAAAGAGGCTAATGAAACTAGAACATTATATACAATAGTAAGAAAGAGGCATACAGCTTTTTGTTGGTCATGTGATGAGAAGAGAGGCATTGGAGAACATCGTGACAACTGGAAAGATGGACGGGAAGAGAGGCAGAGGCGCACCAAGAGAAATTATGCTGGATGGATTGAGACGGTGGCACGGAGGAATATCAACAGCGGAGTTGATCCAGAAAACCAAAGACCGAGATCTGTGGGGAATCATGAAAGCCGACGCCAGCCGGCGTGGCACTTGATGATGATGATGATGATGAAGATGATGATGATGATGATGATGATGATGGTGATGATGATGATGATGATGATGATGATGATGATGATGATGATGATGATGATGATTATGATGATGGTGGTGGTGATGATGGTGATGATGATAATGATGATGATGATGATGATGATGATGATGATGATGATGATGATGATGATGATGATGATGATGATGATGATGATGATGATGATGATGATGATGATGATGATGATGATGATGATGAGGCTGCTGGAGCAGTACTGACCAGTTTACCCAAGGAGTTGCGGTTGATCAAAACAACATAGCTCTAGCACATCCCGATGACGTAGTGACTAAACGCTCGCCTACCGGTCCGGTGGTTATGAGTTCGATCCCCACGGGAACAGATTCGCATTTTTTTGTTATTAAATTGACCTGGCCACTCAGCTCGACCCAGCCTAAAATGTGCACCAGGAAATGTTTTGGGAAATAAAAGCGGCTTGTGTGATACTGAGCACATCAGCCACCGAGTGCCGATTGACCTATAGATGTATGGGTTTAGTACCTTATAACCCATACGCTTAAGAAGTCTAGAAGGGTTCTTTATTTACTTAACATGAGAGGGCTTCAAATAAAAACATTAAAAGTGCGATAGAAATTACAATAACCATGAAATTGTCTTGTAACCTGTCAATATTGTAGTTAAGGGTGTCAAGAAAGTGACAGCATAGTGTATACGACCACAGTGATGTCATAAGGACAATTCAAATATGGCCGCCCCACTTTTGACATGCACTAAAGAGGAGCAGCGTTTTGTTCTCTGTTTTTTATCAGTGAAGCGGTGAAACCTATAGAAATTTATCGGCGAATGAAGGTCAAGTATAGTGACACATGCCTGTCCGTCCAGCAAGTGTATGAGTGGAGTAGGAAGTTTTGACCCGCAATCAAATCCAAACGACGTGGACTTCTGAGTACAGGTGCCCTTTTGCAACATGACAATGCTCGACCCCCATACTGCCCGTGCAACAGTTAAAACCATCGATGACCTCCACTTTCAGTGTGTACCACATCCACGTACTCGCCAGACCTAGCCCCTAGTGATTTCCACCTGTTTGGACAACTCAAAGAGTCATACACAAAAAAAAAAAAAAAACATTTCAGGTTTTCATTGTAAGACCCCTCGTTTATCCCCAGAATGTCCCCTGGACAATGGGTTGGAATTTGTTGACAATGAAATATCTAAAGCTTGTGAAAGAAACATTACCAAACATTTCCGAAGCAGGTACCTTCGGTGGATGGGTCTGTGGTGTGTCGGGGACATCGCATGCTGTAGGCCTGGAGGGACAGGTGGCCTGTCTTTTTCTCTGTAGACAACCAGCGCACGCACCGAAGCCTCGTCCGACTGCGCTCATGATATATCAGCATAGCGCCCCCCCCCCCTTCCCCAGGCTCCCCCACCTTTACCTATGCTAAAGCGCGCGAAAGAAACATCACCAACCCCTCCCTAACTCCACATGTACCTAAAGCTATATGAATTTAGTTGCAGATCTTTTACAGGACATCGCAGTCTACCCTAGCATTTTTGGCTGTTTGTGATGTTTTTGGCCAAGTTTTACGTTCAGTAGTTTGCCATAGCTGGTTTCCGTGGCCAATGACGAATGAGCTATGGACGCGGTTCGTAATCCCGCTTCCCGCGTTCAAAACTCAGCTGCGTGCGATTTGGCAGCAGACCGAGTTGCGCTTGGTTTTTACGAATTGGTGTGGGAGCCTGTCGTTCAGAAAACAATGGCAAGCTACTGAACGTAAACTTGTCAATACATCAACAACAGCAGTAAAGTGCTGTTGTTGACAGCGATGCCCTGTAAAAAGGATGTGCAAAAAAAAAAGTTTGCTATTGTTTTCTGAACGACCGGAGCTCATACCATTGTATAAAAACCAACGAAACGCGGTCTACTTCTAAATCGCCCGCAGCTGTGTTTCGAACGCGGTATGTAGGAGTATGAACGGCGCCTGTAACCACCTTCGCCGCAGAGACTATTATGTGAAGACACATTATATTAAGAGCGCACGGAGAACGAGTCTATTCACTAAAGCACTAATTATATTTATAAGATATATTACATTAAGTCTGCCATAGAAAGGATCAACTACGAATGTATTCATTCAAGCATGTATTCAACTCCTTACAAAATTATGTGTTGACACCTTGCAATAAGCTTACCGGCTGAAGGATAGCAAGCGGGCTTTCACCCAAGTATCAAATGCAAATTCCACGAAGACTCCCTGCAATAGGCATATCGTAGATGGGTAGCAAGAGATCCTATTCAGCGAAGTTTCATTTAGTTTCATTCATACATGTTTATAATCTATGCAGAGACGGTTTTCTTTCAGCTAGCATATTCTACGATAGTCATATGTGTATATTTGTTGTGGCAATAGCTGTCAGAGTTTGTTCAGAAGGTCCTGAATATTGTAAAGATGTCGAGAGATTCGCATTAAGCATGACTCTTTTAAAGAAAACGGGATCTGTGTATGTTGCATGTTAATATCAATATGAACTTTAATCTGTCTAAACTAAAATGATCGAATAAAGGGAGTAACTAATTCTACAATTAATCCATTGTTTGCCGGTCTCCTGACTAAGGACTTGCGGGCGTGATTCGTGAGCCCGCTTACCTTCGTTCGAAATACAGCTGTGACAGATTTGTCAGCAGACCGCGTCGCGCTGGGCCTTAACGTGTTTGTATGGAAACCTGTCGTTCAGAAAGCAATGACAAACTACTGAACGTAAACTTGCCAATACACCAACAACAGCAGTAAAATGCTGGTGTTGACAGCGATGTCCTGTAAATAGGATATGCAAAATAAAAAACAATCCATTGTTTAGTTCGTCCGAAGGGAAATAACCTCGCTACTGCCTCCATGAAACACTTGATGGTGGACTCTTCAACGCTTCCATCACTGCGGGGCTCCAACTTACTGAATTCATAAGAGCGGTCGCTCTTAAACACCTGGTACTCTTATAGCGGATTAGGAGATTCTCTCAGTTGGACTTGAACGTTGGTTTCCCGTCCTTGATTGGGGACGTAAATTACAAGGACCTTAGAAGTCAGAGAGGGTTCGCCTGATGGCGGGGGACACTAGTGATCTGTGAAGCTAGTCACACGCAATAATCAATGCACAGTGAACTATGCTCGAGCTCCAAGCGAGCGAACGAAAAAAAAGGATATAATTTGTTGGTGATGGATGCCGTCTTCCCCTGAATCTGACAGACCTGGTACAAGTTGTAATCTCAGAAGGTTATAGCAAGGCATGCTCAGTTCACTTGTTACTGGACATAATGTTGGAGCATTCAATACTTTGTATATGTGTTGTCCCTTCAAGCGTTCATTCCACGGTAGCGTTCATTCTTCTGTTATCATTTATGTAAGTTATTGTTTTGATGGCACCTTTACTATGCCCTACATGTATTTTTTTTTTTTATTATTTAATCTGTCTACTTTTGGTTCTTTCTTTGCAGTTTTATTTCCCTCGATTTCTACATGAATATGCTATTACAGCATGGGCAATAGGATTCTTTCATGCTTTTGTAATAAAGCCATTGGAACGGGTTTCAAATGAACGTCCCTAATATATACTGATGAATGTGAATGTGGAACTGGTAAAATGACAGCTAAACATTTGTTGCACGAGTGTCTAACATATGCAGAACAGAAGAACAAAAACAAAACTACTTTGGCCTAACCTGCTCCATTTGAGGATATACAATATGGAGATGTCAACAAGCTATAGTTGACAAGCTATGGTTGACAAGCTATAGTTGACAAGCTATAGTCGACTACTGTTTTCTTTGGATATATTCGTGTTGACGTCTGAATGTGTTTAAAGAATATTTCCTACATGTTATGTTATGTTATGTTATGTTATGTTATGTTATGTTATGTTATGTTATCTCTGTCGGCGTCATTGCAGATTGGGCATTCCAAGTGTGAGCAGTCCACCGACGCAGCAGCCATCCCAAAGTGTCTCTACCTATTATTCTCACGACTAGTTGGTTATGATATGCAGAATGCGCAAGAAAAATGTACACATAGTAATCGTCCACCAGTTTAAATGTAATCGCATTTCAATTGAGCATATTATTTTAATAACGTCATCAAAATTTGTCATATTACATCATTTGTGCTAGTGCAGTTACATATCAACTATCACCCTTACTGAAACATCCAAATATATCCATATCCGCAAAACGAAATATAATAAACAGCATATTTACACCAATCCTATGCTACCAATCTCAAACTTGGACTTTATCCAAATCACACCTTCGTAAAATCAACACCTGCGAGATGAGATGCATGGGGAGAGCTGCCAACTTAACAATCAGAGACCGAGTAAGAAATGCTGTTATCAGACAGTTAGTGGGATCAACACCTTGGGCCACATTTATTGAAAGGCAGAAGATCAAGTGGTTTGGTCATCTCGTTAGAATGCAACACCAGCAACTACCATCACTGGCCTTACATCAAAGATCATTTGCGACGAGACCAAGTGGACGTCCAAGAAGAAAATGGGTTGACGACATCAAAGACATTGTACAACCACATGGAACGACACTACCCAGTGCCGCCCACCGGGCGCTAGAGTGCAAATTATCCCCCCCCCCCCCCCGCCGCTTGACGGCAGAAGTGGACGATGATGATGATGATGATAATGATGATGATGATGATGATGATGATGACACCATTTGTAGGACGCATTACGGTAGCAATGTGTCGCATATGTTTAAAATGATGACGTAAACAGCATGTTCAAAGATCGAAACTGCGATTACATTTAAACTGGTGGGCGATTACTGTATATACATTCTTCTGGCCCAATCTTAAACTTGAAGATTGCATGGACATGCTTGGCAAAGCTTCACTCCCAGGTTGTGTAATCGGTAGAGTCTCCGTCTCGACCGAGTCCGCACACCATTGTCTATATCAACCCTGTCCAGGCTTTCTCCCGTTTGTATTGTTGCATTATTGGCCAGCTGGTTTGCGTGTTCATTACATTTGACTCCGGCATGTCCTGTTGCGTATATCCAGTTTTGTGATGTTATCACTCAGGTCAAGTCCGCAATTGCTCAGATCCCCCCCCCCCCGCCCCCGCCTCCCCCCCCCCCAATTATGCATCAGCGTCCGGCTGCTAACAGTGCCGGTTCGGTGTTGGTTTATTCTGGACAACGATGTGGATTCACTGACGTCAAAGACAACCGCTCTCGTCATGCTTGCTTGCTTGCTTTAAACACAAAAATCCAAATCCGGCCTCGTTCAACCTGCTTCTTTCAGCTGTGGTTATGTTGAGGACCGTGCTTTCTGTGGGTTTGTTCATCCTGATTATTTTCTTCAATGCGGGGAACCGTTGAGGCCACTTAGACAATTACATAAGTAAACACACATAGTATTATTTGGCACTCAAGAAGGAGAAGAGTCGAAGTACACTTGTTCCTGCAGCGAGGCGCCGTCGTCATTTGGAGGCGACAGGTTCGATCCCGGTCGGTAACTATAGCTTTTAAATGTTATTTTGTCTAGTGCGTCTTCTAGTCTCTACTTCCTTCTTCTCCTTTTTGAGTGCCAAATAATACTATGTGTGTTTATTTATGATTCTTGTCTTGTGCTCTCTTACGCGTTGGTCCTGCCCCGGACTGGTTATATCAACTTTTGTGTCTGTGAATCAGCTGGGGGGTAGGTCGACGGCTGTCTTTTGTGCCCGTCTCCTCTGTTGGTTTCTTTTTGTCATAGAAGGCTCCTGGCTTGTCTAGCTGCAATTCTTATACGGACTTTTTATTTTGTGTTTTTGCCTCCTTTTTGTGTATTTTCTGTAGGAGCTTTTCGATGTTTTCATTTTCCTCATTGCGCCTGTTTTCACTTTCGATTTTGGGTTTCTGTTGCCTTTCGATTTCTTCCTCTGCGGTCAGCCATGGGAATCATCTTTCCGTCTTCTATATAGTACGTGTAGCCGGGTCCATCCTCACCGTCATAGTGTCTATCTGGGTATTCTGCCGGTCTCCTGAGTTTCTTGGGCTTCTTCTTTCCTCTTTCATCCCAGCGCCTTCTGAATTCCTGGTGCCTACGTTCCTCCAATTGTATCAATTCTAGGCACTCCTCCAGGCTGAGTCCGGGTGGGTATTCTATGAAGCCTTCAGAGATCTGGTGGGATAATGTTTCCCTCTTGGATTTCTTTGGCGTCGTGGTTGCGCTGTTGGCCTTAGCTTGCGGTACTGGCTCGGTATTTAGCTGGGTTTCATCTTGCGGCTTGTCTGCGTTCTCTTGCATATCTTCTGTTAGTTTGTTTCGGGTTACTTCCATTTCAGCTTTCAGCAGCTCTCTCTCCGCTTTAATGGTGCGTAGTATTTCTTCGTTTTCCTTCTTCATCTCGGCCATATGTTCCACTTCTTTCTTGATGTTTTGCTGGATCTCCTTTATTTCCGCCAGTACTTCTTCGTTGTCGCTGGTCGGAGTTGGCGTCGGCAGTGCTTTCACTTGTTTCTTCAACTCGTCTGTTTTTGATCTCTTTCAGATTTTGATATACCCGTGGCTGTCTCGCCCCTCGGCATTGCTTCCTTGAATGGTGTCTTTGTGGTAATGGCGAGCTTTAAGACGTCTCTGTGTCTTTGGAGGTACGGACAGCCCAAGTATCTTGCTCCATGCTTGCCCAGGCAGTTGGCGCACTTTCTTTTGTTGTTGGGTACTCGGAAGTCCGTGTCCAGCTTGGCCACCGGACACTATTTGAAGGCGTGGTGACCGGCCTAGTACAGGCAGATTTCCGTCTTACTGCGGCATGTTGCTCTGATGTGACCGGCCCTCTGGCATCTGGAACATTGAGTGATTCTTAGCATGAATCCTTCAGGTTGTTGTATTTTCTTGTCTATCGATACCTGGCGTGGTATCTCGCTGCCCTCAGTCGTCACCACCGCCAGCGTGGTAGGGATCTTTGAGTACGTCAGGATCCGCTCCACCTTCAAGATTAGGATGTTGAAATTCTCTTCTTGTAGCTGCTTCGTGATTTGTTTGCCTGACAGCTCCACTTGAATACGCTTGACAACCCATCTGACTGTTTTTTTAGTCAGAGTTTCCGGCTCTGGTTTCTTTCTCCTCCTTCTCAGATGTGTTGGCTCTTGTCTGTGGTGGGTTGTCGTCGATCTTCCTCGTGGTGGCTTCAGTAGTAACTGTAATTTCAAGTTCTTTGTTGCAGCTCACATGAAAGTTCTCTCCGCCCGTCTTCTTTACGGCTTTTTCGGCTCCCAAGCTGCACATCTTGGATACCACGTGTCTTTTGGTGTTCTTGCTAAGTGCCATTTTCCCCCGTATTAGGTTTCTTGAACTGTTCAGGTGACTTGCTTGATAGCTCTCGCAGTTGCGAATGTGCACGACGACGACGCTGCTCTCGTCATCTTTCTAAGGGAGTTATTAAACATCGGCACTGTCCATGGATTGGCCATCTGCAGGGAATGCAAAGCCAGCAAGTTTATCGGCTCCCTCAACTTGCGCATATCCCGGAACGAAGATGAATGTGCCTCTATGGACAATAGACCACCTTCTGAAGTGGTAACGTTACAGCCACAGTGCCTTTATCTGTGTAGATGATGATGGTGTCTTATGGGCGTGAATACTGTTCTACCCTTGTGTCGACAGGGGGGGGGGATTTGGGGGGGGGGGGCGGCTGGTCTGTGCAGTTTCTCCCTAGTGTAGTAACAGCCTCATTATTTACTCAAGTCTGTATGTATATCAATGCACCCTTCTTATGCTGGGGAGACCAGAGTGAGATTAAGCGCGCTGCCCGTTTCGTGCTCTGTCGGGATTCTAGTAAGTCCATCATCGTTCAGACAGATCGAGTCGGTGTCTGTTCGGGTGTCCCACTCTGTCTGTTGGCCGTGATGTTCCCCCCATCCCATATCCTTCTCCTGACGTTGATGTCTTTGCACATCATGACAGCACTGGTTGCCTGCTCACAACGCCTCACGGTCATTTAGAACTGTTAGCTTTTCCTTGTCCACTTTACCAGTACATGAATTGTTGTTGAAATTATGTGAGTGGTTTTACATCCACATTATAGGCAATCAACATTATCTGGTGGTTAAATATGTAGTAGTTAGATTTCATTTGTTCTACATACCTTTGCATTATTTATTTATTTATTTTTTACGCCAGAAGATAGACGCCAAATAATGTTTTTTGTTAGTATAAAAAAGTCGCTTAAAAGTCGAGAGGGTCGACTTCATTGCACCGGGTTTTATCCCATATGGCTCGGTCTCTTTCCGCAGCACGGAAAGCGTCGCACAAAGAACGAACTCCGCAGCTTTTAGCAACGACCCACAGGAGTCTCCGAAAACTCGTAAGCCGAAGGGTGCGGCCCGGAATCGAACCCACAACCTTCGGAGCACGAGTCAAACGACTTGACCACTTCGCCACAGAGACTCCCATAGTTAGTATTTACTTTTAGTTTCTTACTGTTAGTATTTACTCGGCCATTTTTGTGCCTTAGTGTTTGCCATTTCATTACCCTCAATTCCTACATGCGCATCACGAAAGCGCAATGCACATCACGAAAGGGCATTTGATAGAGTGATAGAGTAGACAGAAACAAGCTGTGGGAAATCCTCAAACAATATGGAGTGAGTATATATCTAACAAGCTTATGTAGAAGCTTATACAAAGCGGTTAATGCATAGTGAGAACAAATTGAGGACACTCAAAACCCATCACAATAAAATCCGGAGTATGACAAGATTGAGTCCTGTCTCCTCCTTCATGTTCATAACCTATACAGATGGTATATGTAAAGAAACAAACCAAACAGAGACCGCAAGAACACCATACAGAACACAAAAGAAGAACAAATGGCAAATTACACCATTAAAGAACTCCTGTTTGAAGACGATAAAGCACTAATAGCAAAATCAGAATTACAAGACCACATGAATAGTTTAACACAGGGGTCACCAAACTACGGCTCGCGGTCCGAATCCGGCCCGCGACGTCATTTCATCCGGCCCGCCGACGATACTCGAAAATGCTTGATATAACGTATGGAACTCGAGGCGTTGTGATACATTTTAAATGGCAATATTATGTTTTGAATAATAGGTGATCTCCATACAAAATCAGTATTAACATCTAGAGAAATTAACAGCGCATTAACAATGATAATTGTCAAAAGCTACGTATTCAACACTATTGTATGGCGCGGAAGCTTGGACATTGAACAAGCAACTAGAAAGTCGCATAGAGGCCCTGGATATGTGGATATACAGACGAATATGTCGTATTTCGTGGAAACAATATCAATCAAATGCAGAGGTTCTAGAAAAACTGGGAATGAAGAGAGAGTTGATGAAAGAAATAAAGAGCAGGCAAGTGAAATATTTCGGCCACGTTAAAAGACATGATACTCTTATAAAAACCATACTGGAGGGCAAGGCTGAGGGCAAGCGAGCAAGAGGTAGACAACGATACAAGTAGGACAATAACATCAAGAGATGCACGACCATTAGCCTGATATAATGTACAATCAAGGCGACAGAGAGTGTTAGAGATCCATTGTAGCCAACCTTCATTGTGGAGACAGAACCTGATTGATTGATTGATTCACACGTGCGGAGACTTCCTAACTACTATGTGTCTTACATTTACAATTTCCAGTTATAAATAATAGTATCTAGATGTTCTTGTTTATTGTAATGTTTACTTATTTCGCACCATCCCAAGTCCTTCCCCGGCTCGTTGTAGCGCCGCCTACGCTTTGACATTACCATGGTTTAAAGAGCAACACACACATACACACACACACACACACACACACACACACACACACATCTTTCCCTCCGCCAGATGCGTCCGGCTGTCAACACAATGCCAATGCTCCAGAAATAGTTACTTATTTTTGCCAGTTATCCATTTTATGGGTGTGTAACAAGGATTTCAATGTTTGACAGTGATAGTTAAGTGAACTTCAATTGTGAATAGAGGCAATAAAGTAGCAAACATAGCATTAAAATGCCATACAATCCTCGTGTTATTACGAAAATATTATTCCCAGCTCAAAAGAATTCCCCGGTCAAGGTGTTAATCGAGCTGGTCGCTATGCCAGTGTTTTTCAATCTTTCTGCTGGATCAGATCCTTACGCAAATGTTTACGTTGCTAAAGGAACTCTGTGCAATGATCCAAGTGTCTATCTTACTTTAAATGATAAACCAGATGGGCAGAATTGTTGCATTTAGGCGATTTCGGTCTGTTTCCGCGGAATCCCTGGCTGCCACTCTCGGAAACCCGGTAGAAAAACTCTGCTCTAAGCTGTTTATTTAGGCCGGCCCTGTTTATATATTTTCAAACCTTATTTATGAGATATATTCTATTACCATAGGCACTTATAAACTTTATATGTACCTATGGTGAGCCATAGCTTCACCAATGACCCCTATTCGCTTGCTTTTCTTGTGTGTCAATAGGATTTTAATTATGTTTCTAATTCAATGTCTTTTTCTTTTTCAGATTCCGTGTACTTCACCCTTCATCATGGCTACTAAGAAAAGAAAAGTGGACTGCGAGTGTCGCGTTTTCAATGAAAAATGGGGAGTAAAGTACTTCTTTGTTGAAACAAAGGACCGGAAAACCAGTTGCGTAATATGCAGCTAAAGTGTTGCCATATTGAAAGAGTACAATCTTCGGTGTCACTACGAAACAAAACATCTATCAACGCATTGAAAGTTTACTGAAAAGTTACGCTCTGAGAAATATGAGTCCATGAAACGTGGTTTTGAAACTCAAAGAAATCTCTTCACCAGAAAGTTTGCTGAAAATGAATCTGTCACTTTTACAAGATACAACATTGTGTATAAGATGGCAGAACGAGGAAAACAGTTTACTGATAGCAACTTCATCAAAGAGTGTATCATGCAAGCAGCAAATGACTTGTGTCCTGAGAAAGCCTATTTGATTGGAACTATCTGCTTTACGGCAAGTGCAATTGTGCGAAGAACAGAAGAATTTGGAGAGAACATAGTGCCACATATACGCGAGAAAACTAGGAACGTGTTGTGGTATTCTCTGGCGCTGTATGAGTCTACTGACCTCTCGAGTACGTCACAACTTCTCGTGTTCATTTGTGGTGTCAATTTGGACATTAAGATAATGGAAGAGTTGGCATCCGTTTGCAGCATGCATGGAACAACAACAGGAAAAGACATTTTAATGGAAGTGTAAAAAGTATAACCTTCAGTGGAATCAGCTTTGATGGAGGAAAAAAACATGGCTGGAGTGAGGAAGATTATGATGGTACAGATCAGGACTCAGTTGGAAAATTTGCAAATTCCGTGCGCTCTGTTCATACACTGCATCATACATCAGCAAGCACTCTGTGGGGAAAGACTTCGATATATCTTGTGTACTGAAACCAGTCTTTCTGCTGTGAACTTCATTCGGTGATATGCACTCAATCACCGTCAGTTCCAGGCGTTTCTTGAAGAAATTGATTATGACTTCTGTGATTTGCCTTATCACACATGAGTGAGTGTGGCTCAGCTGCGGTCAAGTCCTGTTTCGTGTTTACAAGCTGCGAAACGAAATAGATGTTTTCCTCACTGAAAACAATAGAGCTGATCCACAGCTGCCAGATCCTACTTGGCTGTCAAAGTTGTCATTTTTTGGTTGACATCACATCAAAGATGAATGATCTGAATTTGAAACTTCAGGGAAAGGATAATCTCGTCTTTAATCTCTACAGAATCATCAAAACGATTTCGGAGAAAGCTGTCATTGTTTGTAATACAACTTGAAAGAGAAAAATTTTCTAATTTTCATTGTTTCAAAGAGTTTTGCGCTAAAATCGCCGAAGATGTCAAACTCGATTTTCCGAAAACAAATTATTCGTGACTTGAAGAAGCACTTGTTTGGAGAGATTTTCAGATCTTGACAGAATTCAAAGTGACATTCTTCTGTTCCAGAATCCGTTTGATTGTAACCTTGATGATGTGCCAGTTGAACTACAGTTGAAGATCACTGATTTGCAAGCAAATGACTTGTTGAAAGAAAAGCACAGAGAAAGAAAACTTGTTGAATTTTACCGCTGCTTAGCTGATGTTGAGTTTCCGAAACTGAAGCAATTTGCCGCTGGTATTGTATCAGTGTTGGTCTCCCTAGTCTAGGGGTTACACGAATTTCTCCGTAATCTCGTATACTTTCGTAAGTAACTTGATGTGAGCGAAAATTGGTAGCGGTTCTCTCCGCCTCGGTAACTTAGGGATATGTGAGCCGGTCGCTCAGAAAACAATGGCAAACTACTGAGCGTAATCTTGCCAAGAAATCAACAATCAGCTGAAAGATGCTGATGTTGACAGCGATGTCCTGTAAAGGCTATGAAACCAAAAACGGTATCAGTGTTTGGAACAACTTATGTCTGTGAGCAAACATTTTCAAAAATGAAATATGTGAAATCAATACATCGAATGAGATTGACTGATGAACATTCGAAAGCAATTTTCTAGATTGGATGCTGCAATTTCAAACCCAACATGGATGAAATCTTGAAATCCAAATATCAACTTCACAAATCTCACTAACCTTTTGTGCTGCTTAGTTTGTGAGATTCGGATATGTGCACACTAGGTCTGATGTAACTATCTTTGTTGCTAACGTCGCCTTCTTTGATAACCTCTTGTAGTAAATAAATATGTTGGTTGTCTTTGTTTTGTGTGTGCATTGCACGCCATTCAACCATGATTAACTTAGTTATTCGTCTTTTTTCCCCCAGAGCTTTCATTCTGGCTTGCAAGTGTTGTTAACGTTTGTTGCATATCCTTTACAGGACGTTTGCAGTCAACACTAGTATTTTTTGCTGCTGTTGATGTCTTGGCAAGTTTACGTTCAGTAGTTTGTCAATGCTTTCTGAACGACCCGCACCTATACCATAGTGTAAAAAACCAGCGCAATGCGGTCTGCTGCCAAATCGTGCGCATCTGTGTTTCGAACTCGGGTATACGGGATTACGAACTGCGTCCATAAGATCTTCGCCACGGAGCACGGCGCAAGTATTGTACAGAATGAGTATGCGGCCCGCGCTCGTCATTTTTTCAGTTATCCGGCCCGCCGAGAACAAAGTTTGGTGACCCCTGGTCTAGCTGAATGATATCCTCACAGTAGGTATCTTTAATAGTACCAGATAGATTTCTAACTTAGCCTCTGATGTCCCCATCGTTCTGATCTTCAGTCCTAAATCTCTGCAGGAAAGCTTCCCCTTTCTCTTTGTCCATTGTCAAACGTGAACCGCTATCTCTGTATATTGTACCCACTGTGGCAGGACGATCTTTCCTTTCCATCTATTTATGTAATTTGCAGAAATTTCCCTGTGATTTATTTCCTCTAATCTCATTCATAAAGCGTTCCTTTTTCGCTCTTTTGGGCTCTGTTGTACAGAGCTTGAATTCCTCCAACTTGGCTTTCTTTTCTTGCGAAGCTTTCTCCATTTCTTCTTGTGAGCTTCGGGGTGTCCGCCGCACTTTCTGTAACTGTTTAACTGCTGCTCTCTTGGATTTCCATGCACGTTCTACCTGGGAGGTCCACCAAGGAGGCTGCACATAAGTAGGTTTGCTAGTGACACTGCATGCCCTCTATCTGAGACGACCCATAAGGGTGTATTCCCTCTCAAATTTAAAGGGCTGAGGTGCTCTAACAGCGTTAGTCTTGTTGGACTTAGAAATCAATAGTGAACAGGGTAGATGGTCACTCTCATGATCACACAGGATAGTCCATTTAACATTCAATACTGCCGACTGGATAACAAATGCCAGGTCAATAGTCGTGTCCACATCACCAGGTCTCATCCCCATTCTAGTTGGCCTCCCATCGTTTATGCAGACTAATTCTGAATCCACCATGGCTTCTGCAAGGGCATTTCTCTGTTGGTTTTCCCCGGTATTTTCCCACTCTCTGTTTAGTACATTAAAGTCGCCACATGGTACATTGAGCAGCCTACTGCCTGGGATGTCCTCCAGCTCCATAAGCTAGTCCCGTCGTTCCTTTGTAACAAAAGAATCAACCGCGGCATATACATTTATTAAGTTTCAGCTCAGACCCATAAAGGTCTTGTGGTGCTCACTGAACAATAGTATTGTTAAAGCTCTCCCAAGCCTCTCGATAAATGGTAGAAATATGATTAGAGAAAGCAGACTGCAGTACCTGGTAATCACTTTTGATAGAAGCCTGTCCTTTATGGATCAACTAAACTCACCTCCCACATAATTTCCAGATAATTCTAAATAATGTTGGTACTTATTTTAATTAGGCTGCATCGGCCCCAGAATTGTTCTGGTCGATAAACCTGCTGTTGGGACTGAATGAAACGGGACCGCTGTTTTGGTAAGCAAGCACACTAACAACGATGTAATTTTCTCAAAGGGAGGCAACCTTCTCTTTCATAGATGTTTAATTCTATAGAGGATAATTATTTCATTTTCAAAGCATCATTTTATAGTTAGAAATACTTTTGTTTTCTAATATCTGCGGTGAGAATTTAGATAAAATTCTTTGAATATAAGTAAAACTTATAGAAAACTGTACATCTGGTTTTAACGTATTGTACAAATATTAACTAGCATACTTCAAGTTCCATGTAGTAAAAAAAGTAATGGTTGCATTTATTGAAGAATGTATCGTGACAAATTTTTCTTGAAGGGGAAGTGGTATGGCCGACTGAGGCCCGCCACACCCCATAATTTTCTGAATATATTGTATGAGAGGGATTGATTGATTGATTGATTGATTGATTGATTTATTTAGGAACCGACATCACAGCATTCGGTGCATTCCCATAAGCGCTCCGTCCCCATCCTCAGAGGCGAGCGAAGAGTTCCAATCCCAATAGTACCAGTAGCAATCTGATTATATGTGCGTCTCGCCTTTCCTCTAAACGTCGAGCGTCGGCCAGATCCTCTCGTCACTCCTCGCTGTCGCATTCTTGCCGGACCATGGTGATCCATTTGCTCCTCCGAGGTGTACACGTGCTCTCACAAGGCCGCAACCTCGTCTGCCTTATCATGCATCATTACTCCACCAAGTTTTGCAGAGCCAGCCAATCTGTCCGCCTGTTTATTCCCCAGCACACCAGCATGCCCCGGAGAAAAGATCCAGACGATGCTTGCCACCCATGACTTCCGAAGCGAAGCAAGCCACTCTGCACGAAGCTTACCTGTCCTCACCCTACTCAGCATGCTTTCTGAGTCAGTTACAATCACGATGTGTGTGTGTATCGTATTCTCCATCCAGCGGAAAGCTGCACTGACCGCCTCCATCTCCATTCTTAAGCTAGATATTATGGTATCATATGCCAGGCCTTCCTGCACCAAACGTCGACCATTAGCCTTTGCCAAGAACCCCCAGGCACTTCTACTACCTCTCAACACCGACCCATCTGTGTAGATAATCACATCACCCGGGCGAGCATTATCCTGAATTAGTTGCTGGATTTCCACTTCCGAGGCCCCTGCTGGCCACTCCCTGCACTCCCGGATCAATGTGAGTATAACTCTGCACAAGCCTAACTGCTCCGCTAGCACTCTGACCCACTCCTCTCCTCGCCTAATGCTCTCCAAGATGCACACCTGTCTGCCATCCATGATTTCCCTCTTATCAGTCGCCGGCCCTTAACTGCGTCCAGCGCCTCATGCAACGGGTGATCTGTGTCAGCAGCTACTCTGAGGTATGCCTTCGCCTGCATCACCTTGAGCCTACCAGCAACAGTCGGCTAACCAAGGATGTACCACATACACACCACTGGGGTGTCTCTGGTGCATCCCAGAATGACCCGCTTAGCCTCGTTCTGTATGCGCTCCAATCTCACCAGCTGACTCTTTGAGACTGTGAACAGTCCTAGTCCATAATCAATCACTGAGAGGATCAAGTGCTGGTATAGTCTGAAAAGCATTCCCTGCTCTATGTCCATTGCAGCCATAGTTCTAAGTGCGTTGAGTCCCTTTTGAGATCTTGTCACAACCGTCTCCACATGATCCTTGAAGGACAAGCTCCTGTCAACTGTGATTCCAAGATACTTCAGTTTTTTCTCTCTGTTGACGCTTCCACCATCTATCGTGAGGCTTGGAACATCAGCTCTCACAATCCTGTTGTCCAGAGAGCACCACAAATCAGCTGCCTTTTCCGGGTGGATGACAGCACCCATTTGAGTGCACTAGTCAATCACTTTGTCTACTGTCGCCTGTAGCTCCTGGGCTGTTTGCTCCCTATCTCTCCCCTGCCTATATGCAAGAATATTATCTGCAAATGTTAGTATCCTTCCAACCCCTGGTGCTTCTAGGTTTGCAATTTTGCACGTATACACGTTAAAGAGCACCGGTGAGATTGCGGATCCCTGTGGCAGACCCGGGGTTAAAATATGTGGCTCTGAGGTCCGTGCACCCAGACGGAGAGCAACCCGACGAGAATTCACGACTGCTGCTATCCAGTTCACCAACCAGGGATTGACCCCCTTCTCCATCAGTGTGGTCATTAAAATATCATATCGAACTCTAATGTACGCATCCTCGAGATCAAGCGCTGCCGCCATCGTTTCCTGTCTACCCTGGATCCCCTCATAAACGTCAAAGGCAAAAGTGGCTGCATTTGACCAGGTATCTTTTCCTGGCCTGTAGCTCCCCAGGCCTCTTGGAAGAAGCTTCCACATTTCCAAAAACTATTGCAGCTTGACAGCGACTATCTTCAAAGCCGCTAAGCTTTGAATGATCCTTGTATGGTTTTGGGAGAGGGATGAGATAACTGTGTATCCAATCCTGCGGTACTGATGCTGTCCTAATGCTCTGGTTAAAGCAGTCGGTCATCTCCTTCAGGTCTACATAGCTCAAAGCCTTCATATGGCCATACCTGACACCATCAGGCCCTGGTGCCTTGTCTTTTGCCTTTTTCAAAATATGTTTTAACATCTTCAACCCGTACGATGTCTTCATACGGCATAGTCTTTATGGTGCCAGATAACTCATCTCTAACTGCATCCCTGGTGTCCACATCATCATGATTGTTGTGACGGGATGAGTCTGGATCACTATGCAAACACCACCACTACTACGTTAGTGAAATTACTATTTACATTCTGGATTCAGTACAGCAGCTAAATTACTAATGATGACGTCATATTGGCGACGCAGACATTTGCTGCACTAAAACTACACACTGTACTATTGGGGACAGCACATAGTTTCACGTCATCGTCAAATGATGTCACAAGGGAAATCCCCTGTCTTCAACCCTTATTAATATCAAGTCTACGGACTGGGGACATAGGTCCGTCACTCCCTAGCAACGGGAATACGGCGATATGCTATTAGTACGGCTGCACCGGATATTGTGACTAACAACTTCCGTCCGGTTCACAACGACCATAGCTGCTGTGCTAAGCAGACCTTATATGAAGTGAGCTGCCATATCCAATTGCATCCTTGGTAGATTATACCAAAACCTATCTTAAGTGCTGCACTAAGACTGGGGGTGAGTGTAGTAACATAATAATTATGATTATAGTAAGGAGTGTGTACACATTTATATTATGATAGTTGGAAAACACAAACTTTCCCGACCATGTATATTTATGAAACGTGGTATTTGAAATGGAAGACAGTGAGAGAAAACATGTGAGGCCTAGATATATTTATAGATAAAAATATATAGATATAATGTATAAACCTTACTGATTATTTTCATATGCATTTTGTGAATGTATTTACGTGTATATTTTGTTGAAAATATGATAACATGATTTTGCCATGTGGGCAGAAGTAGAAGAGACATGTGGAACATGATTCCCACATGCCAGCAATATTACTAAGCGATTTATATTCAAACATAAATTTGTTTACCCCTAATTCATCGCCATGCCGAACTACACGACACTGACGGTCATAAGTTCAAAGCAAATACCATGTGGTGAGGAATCAGAATTTGGGGAGTAAATAACTCAACAAGGGATAACTGAGACATCCTAAAGCCCAATGCCTGGAATATCTCAGCCCCCTTGCTTGCCTGCTGGCCTTCTTCTTATCTTTTAGCTCGTATATTCTGTGGGGTATACCTCACGACTTCATGGCGACACTTGATTGCTTTATGCCTAATGACTGATGTGGGATTAGGTTGAATTATTGTTGGCCCTTCCTTAGCTATCTAGGGAAACATCCTGGCTGCCCAGGACTTCCTCACCATGGTGTTAAGGAATACACCAGTAATTATTGCATATGAGTCACTTCAAGTTTTACAACCATGTACATTTTGTAATGCCTTTTTCAAACAAAGATTTGTCTACATGTTCTACTCCAATGGACCATGTGGTCTTAGAATGTGTCCACTTCTGGATCCTTTATCACCTTGTATCATCATGTCATCCAAGGTATAGCCAAGCTGATAAGAACTATTGGCCTTTGCTTTTGATACAGAACAGCAGAGAGGAATTGTTTTATTCCTGTTCTGCATCTGACACATACACAACAGACACACAACACCAACACTCAGACACATTGTTATTGTCAAGACACTAAGGAGTCTGCAACTGTTTGTTTGATTTAAGGAGCCTCGCTGCTGATACTGCTGACACCTAACTGGTCCGGTTACCGAAACTTTGAGCCACCAACTAGTGGAGACCGAACCTGGAATCCGGAGGAGCATCGTACACCTGTCAAATGCCAGGGTCGACTCCAAGACATAATGCAAACGAAAGCCAGCACTATTCCCAAACGAGATCAGATTATCTCAGGTGACTCTGTGTCTACATGTGTTCTGAGTGTGTCACTGTCTGGATGGTGTGAATGATGATATGCGATCTAGCTAAGAATCAGAAAATTGTTTTATTTTTGTACCTGTAACATAATTGTAACTGTCATAGTTCACCACTTGAACGACAATTTTCATTATCTCTTTTACTATTAAAGAGTATTATTGTTTTATACTTGTACCCATGTACTCCCTTCGTGATCATTTGAACGCAAGGCGTGCGCGTGAGTGCGTGAAAGTATTTAAAACAGGGGGCTTCATCAAATGACGAAGGATCACCGACAGATAAACTAGACATTCGTGTTAGGTCTTCCTACATACACGAGTGTTCTTCACCTTCTGCCTTTGTCTACCAAGTGAATCCCAGTCTCTCCTATCGGGACCATCCCTTTAGACATTCTGATAACGAGCCATACTTTCTAGAGACTGTTGGCAAACTCTTGGATAGGGATTTATGTCTATTTCAATAGAAATACCCTAACGGTCGGTGACAATTGGTCTGCTCTAAACTCTAAAAATCTCTGGAGAAACGCCTCCACTTTCTCTTTGTCTGTTGTCACTCGCACACCATCATCTTTATAAATTGTTCCCACTGTCCTAGGCCGATCTTTTCTTTGTATATGGCTGTGCTCACAGCCGGAAGGTAAGATGCCTAATGCCAAGGAGCGGGAGATACGCGGCGGGGTTAATAATATATATTTATTTATAAATACCTTCCAGTCCTCCTTGTTCTTTAGGTGACAAGTGAAAAGCCAAAATTGGCCACTGACAAATCAAAACTTTTATAAGACGACGCTGGATAGGTTTCTTTCTCACAATCCATTTTAATACGACGATTTTGACAAAGCAGTCGCTCCACAGAAATGTTCCAACTATACTTCACAACACATTATTCTAACTAAAGCGGCATAGTATTAGCCGTGCTGTAGTGACCAGAAGCCACGTCCGCCGTGGACCGTAGCTCTAGTCTAACTCCCTTATCGTGACGTTTTCGTGTTTGCACCAAAACGTCTTGCATACTTATTCATTATTTTTAAACTAATGCCGTGCAAAGTGTGTCTTACAAACCATAGCCTGATCCAGGTATATGGCACTCACCCCCTCTACCCTTCAAAATGTTGAAAACATTTTGTTAGTTTATTCTGTTTGTTCTCCCTGAAAGGAACGAGAAGTGGTGCCGTCTGTCTGTCCCACTTAACTAATATTCTCAAGCTCATACACATATGTATACATATATATTACAATGACATGTGAACAGTGGATATCCCGAAATCAACATTTTGGCTCTACATTTGTGTCAGACAAATGTAGTAACCTCCAGTATAATTTCACCATCATAATAACATATGTTGACATCCGTCTTTTCATATTTTCTAACTATTATCTTATAGAAATTATTTATATTCATTATCTATCTACTAACCTATTCACATAATAATTATTATTAACAATCTAATAATACCATAGTCAATTAACAATATAAATCATTAGATCAGCAATGTTATAACAGCACAATATTTCTCTCTGTGTAAACACCGATCTGTAACTATTCATTTTGCTCCTTTAAGGATAAATCTTATGCTTTTCATTTCTTTCTCCAGCAGGATAAATCTTTTCCTTCAATCAACTGTTGTAATATGGTACCATTGCCCAATGCTCACACATGTATGCAGAGAAGCTACCTCATAATGCTTTCATCTGTCCATTGGTGCTAGTAAGATGCTGATTTTTATATAATTATATGACTCGGTATCCATAAAATCATCTTTAACTCTCCAACGGTTATATCTCGGTATCATATAGACTGCCTTAGCGCATCAGATCAAAGAGAGTTTCCCCAAACCTCTTAGTCTAATGACGTTGGTTAGTCCACAGTACACCTCCATATTCGTCTAGAGATGTAACGCATATCTTGGTACAATTCTAGTGTACTGTTATATCTGCGCAGGGGAGTTGCTTCTATCCTAGCACACCGCACTGCACCCTCTCTGTACCCTTACTACCTATCGCTGTGATTACCCTTGATAAAACAAATGGCAAACATTTGCGGCTGATCCAGCAATAATAGCAAAATCAAAAGCTGAATTAACAGACCACACGAATAGTCTAAATGAAATGTGTAGCTGTATAAAACAAATTAGCATAAGTAAAATATGTAAATATTTTTCAATATCCAAGAAAAAGAAAGATAATATCTGATATCTACAGTTATGATATCTATATGTGATATAACACGGTGATGTAAGACGATCACGTGTTGGTTTCACGTGCGAACAATATGAAATTCCTTTATTTGTGATGAGGAGGTATGTAACGTATTTTAATATTTAGCAGTGTTTATATGAATTTGGAATGAGTTTTGACGAATTGTTCTGGCATCTTGATTCAATTCTCCTAACATAGTTTTCCGATAATATCTTTGTATGTATTCCTTTAATTTAACAACGTCGTGTGTTCATAATTTGTGATGGATTGATATCCATGGTTAATACAGAAGTTTGTTAGATTGTCCTCTAGTATCAGATATTCCAATGCAGAAAACAACTGAGGTGGAGTTAATGATGGAGTAATTGGACATCCATATAAAGGAGGTCTCAAACGTTGTATCCACTCATCGATTCGGGCGACTGATTTGTTATCGCTCAAAAAGTTATCGCCTATCCTGAACACGTTGATCGGAATTTCTTCTGGACTCGACATAAAGGAGCACGGTTGATATAATGGACGTGGATGAGTAACCATCTGCGGTTTGGTGATTCGATGTTGTAGAACATTCCTCCAAAGCAGAAAGATGCGAAAAGATACCTTTAAATTTGAAGCATATATGGATTTCTTTCCGGTTTAACAATGTTGCTAAAGAATTTCGTGACTTGAGTACCTCGGCCTGGGCCAATGAGCAAAATCTGGTCACGATTTTAGCTTAATAATATCAATTGAATGTAGACTGGCCACTGTTGGCTGTAGCATGGCCTAAGAAAGTTTCATGTATGCAAATCATGCTTTCATAATTGACGTATGTGTTTTAAGACTCCAGCAGCTCTGAAATTATATTGATTATTGTTCGGCTTTCTGAAGATTGCTGTATAAGTCCTGTGGACGTATCGACAAGCTTTTGTTTCTTCAGTGATATTTGATGCGAGTTATAATTATGTAACATTATTATAAAATATAATTCCGTTGTAGACCGATTCTTTCAAAGTCAAAATTTCGATTCTATATTTGTGTCGTACTGATTCTATACACAATTAGTTCTCGGTATGTAGCGTTTATAAACTTCCTCTGACTACTGTCTGTAGATTAAGCGCTAAAGCAACACGATCCAGGTTTTCGAGGGGTATTCTGGGTTAACGCTTCTCGTTTCCCAGGCCTCTTAACTGTCGTTTGTAACCAAGCTTACAATACATACGTCTAGTTGAAGTGAGTACTTTGTGACAGTGTAATGTCAATGAACGCGCTCCTCCGATTTGACACAAATGGAACCGCAAAAGTTTATTTGTCAATTAATTTCCCGTTGAAACTGTATTTGCTGTATCTGTGAAGACGAATGGAAATTGAAGACGTGCACGATCAAATGGCACACAGCACAGTGATCTGAGTCCAACATCTCAAATCTTCGTTATGTGTAAGAAAGATGCTGTATCTTCAGAACTATCAGGAAACGGTACACTGAATTGAGGATGGATAATTGGGCAGATAGAATCAACTGTCGTATGTTTCCATCAGTGAAACTGGACCACTCTTAATCTTGCTAGCTGATGTTACAATGTTCATGTCGCGGGAACATCAAAATACCGCAGACGAACGTTTATGCAGATCAAGACAATTAGGTGTTCGGAGACTGTGTAAATTCCCTAGTAATGCTACTAATCTGTTGTTTGTTCGAGTAAATGTACATAATAAATAATGGTGAAATGAATCTTCAATCCCGATACTTCTTATTGGCTATATGAACGTTCTCTTCTCAAGTCATTTTCGTCTGCGATTGAATAGTAAATTAATAAATGTATCTTCTCCGGCATTAATGCTGTAAAGAATGTACTCAACGTAGCTCGCCTTCAATGAACAGCACTTTGGATTAAAACCATAAGAACAGATGAAATCGAATCGTTGGCATGATTGTGTCAGAATCAATCTGTAACAGTAATAGAGTACTGGGGTATTATTAGGATCTAGTGGGAAACAGATACAGCACGATTGAGCATTGAGAGTGAAAGGATGGGAGATGCTCAATCGTGACGTATTGGGTTGGCAAGGGCAGTTAACATCAAGCCTTTGACTAGAGAGGAAGATAACTTATCATCATGAAGAAATAAACAGTATTTGCATAAAACCAACACGTCTTGTGAGTTCCTGCTCTGTTACAGGACTCGAAATGGTGCCGTGACCAGGATTAACAACAACTTCAATTTGTCGCGGCACATAGCGGAGGTACTGGGCCACTATATTCGATACCGCCACTACTTCATACTGCGCTTGTTGGGAAAATGCGGTGCCCTTGACACTGGCACGTTATCAAACCTCTGCTGAACAGATTTCAAGAAGTTTCTACAAGAATCTGTATGCGGTTGTGAAGCCCGCTTTGCAAGTTCAGTTCCACTGTCTTTATGCGGTTGTGAAGCCCGCTTCGCTGAGTCAGCTCTAGATCGTTTTCGAGCTTTACTGGTGTGTGAAGGCCGCTATCACTGTCAAGTCCTCGCCGGGCACTGTGGCATTGTTGTTCGAGCGGTTTGCTGACGAGATTGATTTTGGCGGACGACATGGGGATACCTACTTCTGATCGTACCTCCCACTGTTGCAGGGACTTCAAGGTTGAATCGTTGTCACACAGCCTGCTCGTTACCACGGCTGTTGTCTGAACTTTATCATTTTAAAGGGGCCTACCCTGGCCGTTGCATGAACCTTGCCATTTTCAAGGGACTTGCCTCCAATTTAAGTTCAAGGTTTCATCTGAAGTCAGAACTCGTTCAAGGTCAGATCATCACTGGCCGTTGGCTGATATTAATCCATTTTTGGGCCTCGTCATTCCTATGACCCAAACACACCTAATCCATTTTTGGGCCTCGTCATTCCTATGACCCAAACACACCTAATCCATTTTTGGGCCTCGTCATTCCTATGACCCATTTAAATCGACGGTGAATTACCCACTCGAGAATCAAGGAAGGGACCCAACTAGGGGTTGAAGATTGTCTGGCAGCCCATGAGATGTGACCCAACCAGGGGTTGAAGATTGTCTGGCAGCCCACGAGAAGGACGAAATTACCTGAGGGAAGAGAAGGGATATCTGAACTCCGCCACCTGAATTCCGAGACTAAATTTCAGTTGATGCGGGCTCTTGTTGGTTGAACTGGATCCGTCAGCGAGTAAAAGAAGGTAACTGTTTAATTAAGGAGATAGAGTCAGGGTAAAATTGTGTATTTCGAGGTCTCCTGTGATGTTCCGAAGTTCTTAATTAGAGCGGAGTACAGGATATTATTGTGGTTTAAGAAGCAAATGTCTACAAGGAGTGCATTATTTAAATTTAGAAGTAAATTTGTGTGATACTTAGACCCAGAAAATAACTGCGCATTGCTACATAATAAGTGAGTGCATTATTTAAATTTAGAAGTAAATTTGTGTGATACTTAGACCCAGAAAATAACTGCGCATTGCTATAATAAGTGAGTGCATTGCTTAAATTGAGAAGGTAAAATTGTGTCTATAATAAGTAAGTGTATTCTTTAAATTTAGAGGTTGAAATTGTGTGTTCCTTTGCTTGCCTTGTTTCAGTATTATTTCAGCATGGCGGAACAGGACACCTTAGCACAAGTTTAGCTCTGTTTAGGAATATTTTAGCAGAGCAGATTCATCACGACACAAGTGAGAATTATTTCGGCTGAGATAGCATAAAGAGTAAAAATGTACTTGAACAGAGACTTAGGACACGTGACTGCATGGTTAGGAGAATTAAAGGTGGCAGTCAGCGAGGTAGAATGTTTTGTACACTGGTTACAGAGCAATGTAAGAGGTAATGAGATAAAAAGGAATAGCCGAGGACAGCCACTACTTGATGAAAATAGAGGGCAGTATGGAAGCATTTATGTTAGTCCAAGGATGACTAGGGTTAGGAGCTGGTACAATGATCAGAGATACAGAAATGGGCATGAGAGAGATTGTTCTAGGAGTTGGCCATCCTATACGGTAAGCGCTAGAAAAAAACGTGACGAGTGGTTTGAAAAAAGACAAAGACAATATCTAAACTCAGGTGTTGAACCTATAAATAAAATACAGACTAGTCCTAAAATGGTTGCGAAGGTGACTAGTAGACAGGAAAAGAAGACGACGGGATTGGTAAAGAAAATAAACCGAGAGACACAGACGCAGACAAGTAATACGGTAGAAAGTAGTACGCAGACTCAGGTACAACCAGTCAGCAAGTTAACAAAGGGAACTCAAACTGACTTAATAGAGAGTCAGTCAAAACCAACTCAATTGATTAAGAGAGACAAGGTTGAAGTTGGGAAAGATGGACAGACGAGGACCAAGAACGAAAGAAAGATAAAGAGAAGAAGTATTGAAGAAAGAAACAGTATGGTTGTAAATAGAGGTAGTGCCATGTCTAGTTCTTCAGCTATAGACAGGAAACTAATTCCCAAATGGTGTAGGAATATTAGCTGCCAGAGTTCAAGTTATGGAGAAGATATTCCTACAGCCAAATATTATAGTGATGCTGAAACGGATATTATTACTGAGGATTCGGAGAATGAGAGTGCTGCACTAAGAGCAGATCCTGAATCGAGGCGTGATGTTCCCTCATACGGAGTAGTTGCTGGTGGACAGACGGACAGAGTTGTAGTTAGTGACTATATTGGGAAGGCTAAGGGACGAAGACCGAGAAAGAGAAAGAAAGCCAGACGTTTTAAAGATGACTATGGAAATAGGGCCGACGTGTTTGCAGTAAACTATAATGAGTCTGATGAAGGAACTATTATTAGTGTGTCATCTGAGGACGAGATGGGGAAGTGTAAACGTTACGTAAGGTTGACAGGAAACAGTGAGCAGACCGACGACAGAAATAAAGGAAATAGAAATAACTCATTTAAGAAGAAGAAAAATGGTAGACAGATAGCGGGAATTTACGCAACGACGGAAAGCGACTTAAGAAAAATAGAAGACCTTATGACCTTAAGACCTGAATACTTTAACAGGTTGACAACAGATAGTGATGAAGACATAATAAGCGAAAGACGGGTGAATGTATTGAAAGACAGTGAAGTGTTTAATTTGGACACACTATATAACGGTTAAAGTTCCTTGGGTGAAGAAGAAAAATGAAATAGTTTTGGGCTTATGAGAAGAACTCCGGTTTGAGAGTATAGGTATATGAACTGTCCAAAATAGATAGATGAATTTTTGGGGTAGCATGGTACAGGGTAGGTGGTAGTGATGTTGAGGTTAAGGAAGTACGGCAAATGATATTCCACGTGGATTACGTAATACAGGATATCTACTATTGGGTCACGATGTAGAGAGAGTATATTAAGTAAAATAGGGCAGATTCAGGACAAAATTAGTAGAAGGTGAGTGATAAATGGTTTGACTCAGAGCTATGACGTGATGTCTGAGATAGATTTGCTTGTTGGTTTGAGAAGAAAGAATAGTATTGTATGACAGCTGAACCGAGAATGTCTGATGAGGAGAAATAGATTGAGGAGGAATTAAGTATCCTGTGAGTAAAATAGTCAGTTGAACGCGAAGAGTATTAAGAGTAAAAGACTGTGGAGAAAGAAGAGTTATTGTGTGGAGAAATATAGAAAGCGGAATGTAGTTTGTTTTGAAAAGATAGTAGGTAGTGCTGTGAAAGCGATATAACTTGCGAGAGGCAGCGTCTGACTTTCATATGGGAGTGAATGATTAAGTAAAATAGAAATAAGGAAGAAGTGAATTGTGAAAGTCCTGTGGAAAAATTCGTCTGGTTATGCGTTGTTCATACATGAGTATAACTGTAGTCAAACAGGTGTTCGTCGTGATGAGTAAGGCAGGATAGAGCTGTGATAACGTCACTTAAGTGTAATATATAGATAAAATGTAATGGTTGCGTTAATATGTCTTGTGTCAATGTGTGTAGAGGAGATCAATACGTGTAGATATGTGGTAAATGATTGCTGGAATGTTGAGGTGGCGTCTAAAGTATTTTGTTGTAGTAATAGTATGGAGACGTTAGGTTGTCGCGATGCGAGAGTAGGCGTGAGATGAGAGCGAGGTTGTGTGTCATTGTCCGTGTGAATATGAGAAGAGCGGTTGATAAGTGACGTTGATAAATCGTGGTGGAACATAGAGCATGCGAAAATCGAGAGATAGAAAGAAAATTGTAATGTCTTTTCGTAGAATATCTGAACTTGGAAGGAAATTATGGAAGTTGTATGCTGAATTAACATTATGAATGTTTAGTATTCTTGACAGGAAAATGGCGAAGCAAGAGTGCATAAGACTGAGAAACGAGGAAAAAGAGGTCTGCTGTTGGTTATAAGTGGCGTAGGTTGCAGTTCTGAAAGAGTTCCGAGAAATAACAAGAAGAATGAAAGATGCGGAGGTAAACATGGTTAGTTAAATGAGTGTTGGAAAACGTGTTCCGAGGAGGGTGACCGGTTTGATTGTCGTCACAATGTAAGAGTGCTAAGAGAGACTTGAGGATAGCTATAGTAGTGTTGGTGAGACGTGAAAGTATTGAAGCAGGAGGACGAAATATTAATTGCGTCGGGTAGACGAGAAAGTTGGTAGTGGAATTGGTGGTTTTGGTGAGAGGTCTATAATAAATAGACAAGTTCTTTTGATGGGAGTAGCATGGTGAAGATACTGTAGTTAACAGTAATGATTAAGAAGTGGTAGTGATGTTTTGTATAAAGCCAAGGGAAACAATAGCTGTGCCGAGCCACAGGTTATTAATAAGTGGATGATGGCTGGTACATTGGGTTGACATTGGAATAGTCGCCACATTAGGAATGGATGAAAGGAGTTGACCTGTAGTTTACAGTGATTGAATTCCAAATAATGTGATGTGTAAGGAGTTAGTTTTGTAAAATATTGTGAGGGGAGATAATCAATGGTTGACTTCCAGAAAATGGAACGGTCAGTTGTGGACTGGTGATTGTGGTTGAGGAGAACAAATATTGTTCTAAATTAAAGAAGTTAGTCTGTAGTTAACAGATATACGTAGCAGTGAGGTGTTTTGTTTTCTCGGTTATGGGAGGCCAAGATTGATGGGCCACTGTGTGTAGTAATTTGAAGGGAGTTGTATTTTTTAGAAAACCTTCTCTGTAGAGAGAAGACAATTGTTTTATCTTGTTTTATGGACTCTAGTTTTTATGCCTCATATATAATATGTTTTTTTTGTTGCTCGATTTGGTCCTGTTATTATTTTAGAATAGGATTATTGTGTTTGTAGACTTTTGTGTGTAAACTATTGGTCCGTAAAAGAGACCAGTAGTATTAGGTAACAATAGATTAGGATGTATGTTGTATTATTTTAACCATCATCATCACCATCTTCATCACCATCACCTTTAATTGACATGAGGGGAAACATAAATGATGTTATAAAAATTTGGGGGGGTTTGATGTCCAGTTGTGATTTTATTTCGCTGTTTTGTGTGTTAAATAGTAGTTAAGTAAGTTATGTTTAATTTACAGGGTTTTTGTCTAGAATAAAGACAATACATGGGCTTTATTTTAGTCCTTCGTTCAGAAAATAGTAATAAACTACTGGGGACTAGAAGAGAGACATTTATTTGGGATCCTTCGTTTAGAAAATAGTAATAAACTACTGGGGACTAGAAGAGAGACATTTATTTGGGATCCTTCGTTCAGAAAAGAGTTAATAAAACTACTGAGAGCTAATAAAGAGACACATTCTCTTTATGAAGAATAAGTTCATGGGTATTTTGTTGCTGTGATAATCAGCATAGTGAGGTTGAGATGGTTATGAAGTAGTGGAAATATATGGATGGTTATGGGGAAGTTTAGAGTTACACTAAAGTCAGCATTAATTGGAAATATAGGGATTAGAAGCCATATGGGAGAAGAAAAGATTAATATAGCAGTGGGGTAAATGAGGAGAAAGTTTTAAACATGGGTTACATGGGGACAGAAGAACCATGATGTACACAGGATTGCGGGGTTATAGAAAAAGAAGAGGGTAACGAATTACCCCAGAGAGTAAACATGAATTGGATCCATGTTTAACTAGACACTGTGGATAACAGTACAATAGTAAGGGAGTGTAAGTTGATGAACATAGTGGAGACATAATGACAGGGGGTTCTTGAGAGTCCGTTAAAGACGGGAGGTAAATGGTTATCCCTTTGGGTGTATTAAGTTTCAGAGATAGAAGTGGGTTGCTAGAGTAGTCTATATAGTGGTCAGATTACGATGTTGTGAAGTTACGGGTGTCTGTAATAAATAGACATTTAAGGTTGCTGTAGATTACGGCATGAATTATGAGTTGAGAGGTGGAAGATTTTAGAGAGACATTGGGTTACATGGCCTGGGCAGGATGTAAATGTTTATAAGTGGGTCAGATTACAATGTTGTGTTTGATGGTTAATATTTAAGGGGAGATTTCAAGGTTACTAGGTTGCTGTTGATGACGGCATAAGTAGAGCATTTTAGTAGATATGCCCATAAGAAATGGACATTAAGAGAGAACCTGAGGTATTGGAGAAGATTAGTTATACGAGGATGAGGTTATGTGAGGTGTTCTTAAGATTTTTTAATTGTGTCTTCGGGATGTGTTTTGTAGTTTACATTACTATGTGAGGTTGAGGTAAGGTAGTGTCTGTTATATAGACACTTAGAAGTGAAGAATATTATTGGATGTGAATAATGTTTTTGATGCTGTAGATAGCAGCATAAACGTTTACCATAATGAGTGGTAAAGGGGGTGTGTGATTTAGGTGAGTGTGGTTTTAGACTTTATTACATAAAGTCTCAAATGACATAGGAGGGTAAAGGAGGATGGTTTGGTAAAGGGGGTGTGTGATTTTTTAGCTGAGTGTGGTCTTTGTGTGGAAGAGTTCTACTGCTTCTTTTAAATACCGGTGGCCACCGATTCTTTGTCTTCCTATCGTGTGAAAGTAATTTCAGGTTAGTTGAAAGTGGGGGATTAGTAGCGTTGGTGATAAAAATAAGGAGTTGGTGTTAGAGTTTGAAATTTACTTATGAAGAGGAAATGGAGTATTTAAGAAGACGTGTTATGATGTTATGATGTATTGTATATAGTTGAATTTGAAATGTTATTAAAGATATGTAAATATGTTATGTTTGGTTAAAGGACCAAGAACGAAGAAGAAGTGGGTTGGTGATATAGCTGGGGAAAGAGTTAAAGAAATAGAATGTTTAATTAAATTGGAGTTGGTTTGGGGAGGATTAGAAGAACTATGGAAGATTAGAGGAAAAAGAGGGAATAGAGTAAGGGGATTAGGAGTAAAGATTTTTCCTTTATAAGGAAAATTCTTTAATAAACATGGGGAGGTGTAACAGTAATAGAGTACTGGGGTATTATTAGGATCTAGTGGGAAACAGATACAGCACGATTGAGCATTGAGAGTGAAAGGATGGGAGATGCTCAATCGTGACGTATTGGGTTGGCAAGGGCAGTTAACATCAAGCCTTTGACTAGAGAGGAAGATAACTTATCATCATGAAGAAATAAACAGTATTTGCATAAAACCAACACGTCTTGTGAGTTCCTGCTCTGTTACAAATCTCTATATAATTTGATAAACAGCTTCATCCAATAGTCATCAAATTCTACCGTGCCTGGTGAATCCCCCAGGGCGGCCGGTAAGTATATATTTGATATCATATATTAAATGTTAGCTTGACAAACCTTTAAGTGACTGTTCTAAATTCACGACCTATGTCTTTCAATTAATCTTCCCTCCACTCTACAGGTCCATCTGTTGCCGTTCTGAATTCTTACTAAACAGTTGATTCATTGTCAGCATGCTCTTCTTAGAGTGTGTCACAATATCTTTTCTATCAGTAATTGTAATTATCGTTTACACAGTATTTCATTTTCTTCATACTGTAGACTACCGACTGTTGGATGACTTGATTGCACCTCTATTTAGTATTTAACACAATATACTCTGTGTGTTATATTTACACTTCAATTTATACTAATGATCAGTGTTTACTGTTGTAAATTAATCGGTAATTGATTTCATTTTCCAAACAACTGCTTTGGCGACATCTTTACGCGGCTCTTCCTGTCTGTTTATTTTCCGTGCTGCACCGTGCGTTCACATGGTTTAAGCTGTGCATAGTATTTCGTGACCTTGGCCTTCACATGTATTTGGCTCGATCGATTGTATGAATGTTAAATTTCCTGATATGTCATAAGTTAATAATAAATCACGGATTCGTAATCCACTGCGAAAAACCCCCATTGCCAAGGAGCGGGAGATACGCGGCGGGGTTAATAATATATATTTATTTATAAATACCTTCCAGTCCTCCTTGTTCTTTAGGTGACAAGTGAAAAGCCAAAATTGGCCACTGACAAATCAAACCTTTTATAAGACGACGCTGGATATGTTTCTTTCTCACAATCCATTTTAATACGACGATTTTGACAAAGCAGTCGCTCCACAGAAATGTTCCAACTATACTTCACAACACATTATTCTAACTAAAGCGGCATAGTATTAGCCGTGCTGTAGTGACCAGAAGCCACGTCCGCCGTGGACCGTAGCTCTAGTCTAACTCCCTTATCGTGACGTTTTCGTGTTTGCACCAAAACGTCTTGCATACTTATTCATTATTTTTAAACTAATGCCGTGCAAAGTGTGTCTTACAAACCATAGCCTGATCCAGGTATATGGCACCTAACCTGTCAAGAACAATGACAATCTCAAGTGGAGGGTACTGTTTTCTTCATAGTAGCACGGGATAACGCAGGACACATCTGTTGTAACACGTCTGAATTCCTTATGGATGCGAACACAGTGGCATCATAGATAAACAATTTCACCATTGAATGAGCTCTGGCAGCTGGAATGTGTGCCTTGCATGTCGTTGGAGGTAGATATATAGCATTACAGCAGTTTATAGCACAGATATCGGATTACAGCTTAACGAGGTGTCGTGCCGCAATGGATGTGGATAGTGACTCCAGGAGAGAGGAAAGCTACCTTCACAGTGAAGGCTTCACTGGTGTTGATATAATTCTGGATACGTACACAGCCCAAAGACACGCTCGGTTGTCTATTATATTCCCCCCTATTCTGTGACAGGTCTGCTAGTCTGGCATACAGCTGTCAGCTCATGGGTGGTACAGTAGCTTGACAGCCCTCATCGACATGGCAAAGTTGTGGTGCCAGTTCTATCGCGGGGTGCTCCTACCAGAGTGCTGTATCAGAGCTCAGCCCAAAAGGTAATGTTGCCTTGTATTTAAACTGAGATTCCCAGCTAGTTATCGCGAGCTACAGTTCTCAAGCCAAGCATTCCCATGGTCACAATCGCATATCGGTTTCAGTAATCAGTCGCTATCGGCAGCTGTTTCGCACAGACAAAGATCAGCTACACATCAGTAGTTTACTGATTCACAAAGCATGACATCTGTAGATTAATTATACATGGGGACTGAAGCTTACGGTGATGCACAAGTTTTACCAGCAAATCCTTATGAATTACTAGAAGATCTGTAGACCAAGAAGATGTGATTCTTTCCCAGGGGACTTTAGAGTCCCCTTCTTCTTCCAGAGTTTTCATAGAACGCCCACCTGCTACTCCTTTGGTCAGTCAGTTGTGGCCAGACGTTTGCCATCCTGCGTGGTAAAAGGAATTCAAGTCTGCATGTCTGGTATGCGCTGATGATGAATGTAACGAAGAAGAGGAAGGAGAAGTTCAACAAAACTACACAAACTGTAACAGTCTAATGCTGCATAACTGAATGCATAAGGTCCTACCAAAGAAACACTACCGACCTGTTTTGTCGTGTGAAACTGGAGATGTTGAGAACTCGTATATCACTGCAGTACTCATTCCGAGCTGTAAGAAACATGACCACCAAATTCTAATCCAGTGGCCTTTACCGACAACAGTCATTGATTTCTGGCGGCTTGTGACCCAGTACATGGTGTCTTTGTTAGTGGCATTCGAGCGGGATTTGAGCACTGAAGACGTGACAATTGGTCCCCATTTACCTGAAGGGGAGGCAGATACAAAACAAAAGATGCTCAGTGTTCAACGTCAAGACTTCATTGCTAGATTCGTGTGGTGCTTGGGAAGTTCAGAGAGTTATAGTCATCGTCAATGAAGAAAACACACCGAAGTCGATGAATGTTTCGTTCAAAGGTGAATACAGTCTTTCACACCTGTCATGGAAAAGTAAAGACCTTGAACCTGAAACTCTGCTGACCTTGCTGGAAAAATTCGGTCAATGAAACCAGCTGGGGAAGAAATAACGGTGTTTACATGCAGAAACGGCGCTGAGTGGAGCGGACTGGTGTGCACATTGTCACTCTTGCTGGACCATATGGACAATGACCAACAAGGTTCTGTGCCTCTTGAAGTCGGAACAGTCAAGGCTATTAGACCTCACATAGTTCCATCTCTGGATCAGTACAGACTTTTGTACCAAGTAATGAATCTCTTCAACGAAAGCTTCCTACTTGATCTTCATCATCTCTGGAGTAACATTCAGCAATGTGTAACCAAGTGATATATGACCTCTATGATCCATTGTGTAACATTCATCAATGGGTATACAAGTGACATATGATCGGTATGATCCTTTATGTAACATTGATCAATGTGTAGACAAATGATATATGACCTGTATAATCTATTATGTAACAATGATCAATATGTAAACAAAGGTACGTGGTCTTAATCTTCACCCCCTCACCCCTCCCCCAACCCGACGTAACATTCATCAATGTGCAAACAATCGATGTGATAGAGAGTGTATGGCATTGGTCTTGTTTCCCGTACACATGTATCTACTGTGCTCGCCATAAATGAGGCGCTGGGACCTCATGCCCCAGGTTAGATTGGCCCCTTAGCTATTACAGCAGCCAATCTAGGAGATGGAAAACTCCGATTATAAACCAACAAGTTTAAGGTGGACCGACGTGCAGAGGACTGAATGGCCACGGGTGAGCTGGTCGTGAAAATGGAACGTCTGGTATGCGGGCGGGGCGGCGTCAGGCGTATGGACTCCTGAGGGACATCCCCTGCCCCTTCCCTAGCAGGCAGGCTCTACTAGGGTGACCGCTCATTTCCTGCAATATCCAAACTTTATGTATATGGTATTATTTAAACAAGGGAATCGTCACCGGAGCTACGGAGCACGTGCTCTGCGCTTGACACATCCTTCAGGGGCTAGCGAGGAGAGAGTGAGAAGGAGAAGACGAGGAAATATTGTGAGAAGAAGGCATAGAAATAGGAGGACAGGCGCCAGGAGAACAAGACGAAAAGTGGAGAGACTAGGTCTCAACCATGTGAGAGTGGGATATTGGAACTGTCGTAGTGCCAGGCAGAGAGGTCCTGTATTGGAGAGGCTAATATATGATTTTGATGTCCTCATTCTCCAGGAGCTAAATACAGACAAATACCATTGCCCTGGGCACGCTAGTTATATAAATCCTACTGGGCAGATGAGACATGGGCAAGGTCTGCTGGTGAAGGAAGGAGTGAAGCGTGTGGTACTTGACTTGAGCCAGTGGAATCACTGTGCAAGAGAGGTCCAGGGTATTCAAATGGAGATTGGGGGGGGGGGGGGTTACGTTGGAACATCATAAATGCATATGCCACAGTCAGAAAGGAACACTGGGACTGGCTTAAGGAATTGGAGGAATTACCAGGTGATAGGCTACTCATATGTGGAGACTTCAATGCGAGGAATAGAGATTGGGACAGCAGTGGATAAAACCGACAGGGAATTGCCCTTGCGGATGCCATGGTGGACTCCGATGTGGTCTGCATAAATGATGGGAGGCCGACTAGAATGGCAATGAGGCCTGGCGATGCGGACACAGCTATTGACTTGACACTTGTCTCCCAGTCATCAGTCCTTGATGTAAAGTAGACTGTTTTGAATTACCATGGGAGTGATCACATGCCATGCTCAGTCCTGATCTCTAAATCCAGGAAAGTTAAGGCTGGGAGAGCGCGCAAGACCTTCCGGTATGAGTGGACCGACAGCCTTCTTGGACGCCTCGGACAGGGGGCATGCAACAGGGCTGTTAAAACTCCTTTTTTGCTCCTTTGTTTTCCTATCCATCCATTCATTCATCCATGCATCCATTCATCCATCCATCCATCCATCCATCCATCCATCCATCCATCCATCCATGGTGGACCCCAGAAGTAGACCAGGCTTGGAAAGCAAAGAGAGATGCAGTAAAGCAGATACGGAAAGTGCAGACACCCAGAAGCTCATGAGAGGAAGTGGACATGGCGGAAAATGTCAAGAAAGACAAGGTGGAGGTTTTCGAGCGCTGTGCTGCAGAGGCCAAAAAGGCAAAATGGGAATGTTTCATGAATGAGATTGGAGGTGATAAAACACTGCGAAAGTTCTGGAAATTGTATGAGTGGGAATGTCCCAGAAAGAAGGCATGTCACTAACTTTGCAATGAACATATTATGCATTTGTTTTCTCTAACTGCGTAGAAGTTAGAGTACACATTAGGCAATACAAAAGCTGAAAGTCATAATGCGATGCCAGAGACACCGACTTTTTAAACACTTTAAGTGTGCCCCAAACTACAACAGATGGCAACAGGTTGTACATACACGATTTCCAATGAACAAGTTTGTTCTTCTTATAGTCCCTGCTGTGTGGCGTTGGTGATCATGTCTGTCCACATTCTTCTGTCTCTCATGCTTCCAATCATTTCTGATACCGACTTTCCTCATTGCCACGATCTCAAACTGTTCGGCATTTTCTCTCTGTCTCTCCCTGCCTCTCTTCCCCGCCAGCCTTCTTGTTGTGACGACATACTCCAGCTTTCCCCTTCTCACCGCACGCCCCAAAAATGTGGACTGTCTTCTTCTGATGCGGGTAACCAGTTCTCTTTGTGATTGATAGTTCCGTGTGCCATGGGGATGATATGAGGACTAACTAACTAACTAACTAACTAACTAACTAACTAACTAACTAACTAACTAACTAACTAACTAACTAACTAACTAATTAACTAAATAGCTAGCTAACTAACTAACTAACTAACTAGCTAACTAACTAACTAACTAACTAACTAACTAAAAAACTAACTAACTAACTAACTAGCTAACTAACTAACTAACTAACCAACTAACTAACTAACTAGCTAACTAATGAACGAACGAACGGGCCAACTAGCCAACCAACCACACAATCAGCAAACCAATCCACCAGCTATCTAACGCGTGTCCATGTATAATGGCTCAGATTGGTTCGCTGATGAATTTCTATAGGTTTCACCCCAAAGTTAACTAAAACACGGATAACAAAATGCTGTTCTCCTTTGGTGAATGTCACAAGATGGGCGACCATCTTTAAACTGTCGTTATGTCATAGTGTTCGCCTGACATCCTTAACAACAATATTGACAGGTTACAAGACAATGGCATGGTTATTGTCATGTCCATCACACTTTTAAGGTGTTCATTTCCACTCACTGGTAATACCTACCAATTGGCTTATTCGCTTGTCTGTCCTATGGTGTTCATACCTACATGCATACTTACCTAGTTATCTGAATATTTAACTACTTACCTACCTGTCTATGTATGTACCTACCTATATTCCTACTTACATTCCTATCCATCCATTCATCCATCCATCCACCCATCCATCCATCCATCCATCCATACATCCATACATCCACCCACCCACCCACCTACCCACCCACCCACGCACCCACGCACGAGGCCAGCGGTTTAACCACTACACCACGGAGATCATCTCGGTCCACACGGAGATGTGGTGGCCAGTTTACTTTCCTCATCACATTTCATACCCACATAATGTCTCTATTCACAGCTCTACCATTTATTGTAAGGTTTGGGAGGTCATCTTTGACAATCCTATTCTCCAGAGAGCACCACAAGACAGACGCTTTTTCTGGGTTAATGACGGAATTCATCTCCGTACACCACCCCATCACTTTGTCCAGTGTCGCCTGCATCTCCTGAGCTGTTTGATTTCTGTCGCTCCCCTGCCTGTATGCAAGAACATCATCTGCAAATGTTAGTATCCTTCCAGCCCCTGGAGCTTCGAGGCTGGCAGTCTTGCTCGTATACACATTGAAAAGCACAGAGGAAACTGCCGACCCATGTGGTAGTCCGGGGGCTATGATTCATGGCTCAGAGGTTCATGTACCCAGCCGGAGAACCACGCTATGAGAATACAGAACAGCTGCAATTCAATTCACCAACCAAGGAATTTTCTCTTCTTCATAAGAGCGTACATCAAAATATCATATCTGTACGCGTCCTGGAAATCGAGTGCTGCCACCATCGTCTCACTGTTTTGGAACCCTTCATAAACATCGTAGGCAAAAGTGGCTGCATTTGACCAAGTATTTTTCCCTGGCCGGTAACCTCCCAAACCTTACGGGGAAGGGGGGGGGGGGGGAAGCTTTTCCCTTTCTAAATTTTCCTGAAGCTTAACAGCAACGATCTTCTCCAGCATCTTGTCAAAAGTATTATGTAGGGTAATAATCCTTAATCCATTTAGCTTTGAATGATCTTTGCCTGGTTGAGGAAATGGTGTTAAATAGCTATTCACCCAAACCTGGGGTATTGATGTCACCCTGATGGTCAGGCTAAAGCAAGCAGCCATCTCCATAAGTTCTCCATCACTCATATCCATCATATGGGCACACTTAACCCCATCGGGCCCTGGTGAGGTGTCATTTGCTTTTTCTTCAATACATCATTGACATCGTCTAGCTCAGGGGTCACCAAACTACGGCCCGCGGGTAGGATCGGCCCCGACGTCATTTCATCCGGCCCGCAGAAGGTACTCGAAAATGCTTGATATAACGTATGGAACTCGAGGCGTTGCGACACAATTTAAATGTCAATATTATGTTTAGAATAATAGGTGATCTCCACACAAAATCGGTATTAACATCTAGAGAAATTAACAGGGCATTAAAAATGATAATTGTCAAATGCTACGTATATTCAACACTACTGTATGGCGCGGAAGCTTGGACATTGAACAAGCAACTAGAAAGTCACATGGAGGCCCTGGAGATGTGGATATACAGACGAATATGTCGTATTTCGTGGAAACAAAATCAATCAAATGCATAGGTTCTAGAAAAACTGGGAATGAAGAGAGAGAGAGAGAGAGAGAGAGAGAGAGAGAGAGAGAGAGAGAGAGAGAGAGAGAGAGAGAGAGAGAGAGAGAGAGTTGATGAAAGAAATAAAGAGGAAGTAAGTGAAATATTTCGGCCACGTTAAAAGACATGATACTCTTATAAAAACCATACTGGAGGGCAAGGCTGAGGGCAAGCGAGCAAGAGGTAGACAACGATACAAGTGGGAAGATAACATCAAGAGATGTACGAACATTAGCCTGATATAATGTACAGTCAAGGCGAGAGACAGTGTTAGAGATCCAGTGTAGCCAACCTTCATTGTGGAGACGGAACCTGATTGATTGATTGATTCACACGTGCAGAGACTTCCTGGCTACTATGTGTCTTACATTTATAATTTTCAATTATAAATTATTGTATCTAGATATTCTTGTTTATTGTAATGTTTACTTATTTCGCACCATCCCAAGTCCTTCCCCGGCTCGTTGTAGCGCCGCCTACGCTCTGATATTCCCATGGTTTTAAGAGCAACACACACACACACACATCTTTCCCTCCCCAGATGCGTCCGGCTGTCAATACAAGTCCAATGCTCCACAAATATTCACTTACATTTGCCAGTCATCCATTTTATAGGTATGTAACAAGGATTCCTATGTTAGAAAGTAATAGGTAAGTGAACTACAATTGTGAATAGAGGCAATAAAGTAGCAAACATAGCATAAAAATGCCATACAATCCTCGTGTTATTACGAAAATATCCACAGCTCAGAAGAATTCCCAAGTCAAGGTGTTAATCGAGCTGGTCGCTAGGCCAGTGTTTTTCAATCTTTCTGCTGGAGCAGATCCTTACGCAAATGTTTACGTTGCTCAAGGAACTCTGTGCGATGATCCAAGTGTCTGTCCTACTTTACGTAATAAACCAGATGGGCAGAATTGTTGCATTTAGGCGATTTCGGTCTGTTTCGGCGGAACCCCTGGCTGCCACTCTCGGAACCCCAGTTGAAAAACTCTGCTCTAGGCTGTTTATTTAGGCATGCCCTATTTATATATTTTGCAAACTTTATTATGAGATATATGCTTTTCTTGCGTGTCAATAGGATTTTAATTTTGTTTCTAATTCAATGTCTTTTTCTTTTTCAGATCCCGTGTACTTCACTGTCGTGTGACAACACTGGCCCGGATCTCAGTGGTTGTCAAGACCTTTGGGTTCTTACTTCTGTCTACTATTACCTTATTGACCCCGGGACGGTGCCCGGACGCTGACTTATTTTCCTATCACTATAGACAATCAGATCACCGCCTGAGGATAAGAGAACACTTTTCAGATAGGGAGAATACGAGTCTTTAATAAAGATTCAGACTCCACAAAAACAAACGAAGTTCAAGTTCAAGACAAACAGAAACAACACTGAGTATTTATGCGAGGATTCTGGAGGAGATGATCATCATTCCACCAATAGTTTGTCAGTCATCAGTATGTGAGTGATGTAGATACAGGTGGTAGAATATCGTTCACCTGATCTCTCCTCTGGTTGCCTGGAACTCCTCTTGACCTCCTCCATAGGCATATAAAGTTCTTTGTACAAGGCTGCTTCTTCCACCAGACCGGAGTTGAGATCAGCTGCCTGAAGGCCTGAAGGAAGCAAGAAGAAGATGCCCGGTGCACATATCCATTTCACCTGTTATTAATACATCACAACCAGATTCAGACTGATACTAGTTATGTGGTCAGTTTCCACCCTCAGACCAATTCCATAGGTCTGACTTCAGACATCTCTCCACTAGATCTGTGTAGAGCAGCCATGTACTAGACTTCAATGTCCCTGATTAACCTCACTCATGGCAAGGATAGCCTCTCTGGAAATACGATCCATTACCATGAGAGAGAGAGAGAGAGAGAGAGAGAGAGAGAGAGAGAGAGAGAGAGAGAGAGAGAGAGAGAGAGAGAGAGAGAGAGAGAGAGAGAGGATATAAGGTTCAAGACTTCAGGTAGAAATATTTCCCCTATACTGGCCAAGGGTGTTGGTCTACGTTCCAGCTGCGCTGGTAAACCTTTCCTGAAATATTGATTACAGACAGACAAAGAAAGAAGAGTGTCATCTTGGGTCTGTAGCTTTTTCTCCTCCTCTCCTCGGGCATATGGAAAGTTTGGAATTTATATGCACTGAGCCCCATTGGTTTGGCTTCTCTTGGCAGCCCAACCAAGTGTAAAGTTCATGTGCAGAACATCCTGTTCCCATTATACAACAGGCAGTGTATTCATTAGACACGCATAATAATATTATTCCTCTCTGAGCAAAAGAGGTAATCTATTAATCAAACTAGAAGTTAGAAAGCAAACATTGTATGTGTGTGCCTCGTGTTTATGTACAGGTGTCAGGGCGAGTTTACCCTAATAGGTATGAAGATATCGGTACCCCTCTTCCACAACCCAAGTTAGATACAGCTCGACCAAGGTTGATATCCCTTCATAGCTTACAATTCCTCTATCCTCCTCAGGGGTGAAATACCCGTCATGGCTCTGGTGCGACACCTGATGATGATAATAATCTGTGTCACTAGAGCCCCCCCCCCCCCCCTGTAGGGTAGTTAAATTAAAGCTCTATGCAAAAGGAAGACACAGCAGGCTCATCACTAAACTGGCTTGGCCACTAGTTGACAGACCTCACAAGACACTCAATTAGATCAGTACAGCGGGAGAGACCAATTACCTTTTCTGTAGGAATAAATCAGCCACAGTATGTGCTATCCTAGCATCTAGAGAGCCACCACTGTCCCTCTTTATCTGGATCCCCAGACGTTGAGCCATTTGACAGTAGACATGACTTCATTTTGACAGTAGAATAGGATTCACAGGATCATCAGGGTAGCTCCCTGCCCTTCAATAGACTGGCCTTGGGTCTTCAGAATGAGGACAATAATTCCCCAACACAAGACATGACCGTTAGTCCATTAGATATCAACGGTGAATGCCGTTGCCAGCACTCTCCGGAAGTGTCGTCAAATCGAATGACGCGATTTTCTGGATAGACTAGAATGGATACTATGCAACAAGGGTTACAGAGTATCTCCCGATATCTTTCTCAGGACAGTGAATTTCACCAAAGCTGGACTACAAGCGTTGCGTGAACCCAAAGATAGTCGAAGCTGGTCCTGGATACCAAATAATAGACCCACACACACTATCATACTGTACACCCATGAAAATGTGGTACTGCAGAGTGTGGATTCGGCTGCCCCATCCTGAGGTGCGATTCTGTTTTGTCACATAGGCCGATTCCCAGACCAAAGTACGGTACCACCGAACTATGGTTCCGAATTGTACTCAGATGGGCAACCCCCCTACTCCGTTCTATATGAAGATATCCCCTATGGGATCATTCTTCTGGTTTACGCCAATCCCTGTGAAAACATGGGATGCGTTATTGGACCTGAAGAATAGAGAGTCTCTTACCACTACCTTAAAGATGTGTACTGTCCGTACGGTCTCCTCTCTGCCTTAACATAGCTGTTGGGTATTTCCTACCGCCGTTACCAGCTTCAAAGAACCATTTCCCCTCATATCCTTCGGAGAACAAAGCTTAGCATTAGGCTGGAAATATATCTGAGATTCCCTATCTCGGTTTGGTTGACAGCCGTCAACCTACCGACTAGGTTTTCTCCTTCGAGGCGTACTGGAGATGTTAGAGGCAACTCCTAACAAATTAGACGGAGAATTACTTCCCTCTAGTATAACTCCATTCCTCTCTTTCTTGTGCGCTTCCCCTTCTGGAACGGACATACAATCTTTATTTTGCTTCCAAATACGTTGGAAATCGGGCGTTTTTGCTAAGCCTGCTATTGCCTTATCGTCTAGGTGATGCCTAGGCCTACAGTGTTTCCATCTATAGTAAGGCCTCCTCGTAGAGGGCTCACTATTCTTGGGCACCTGATTATGACAAGTTTGCAAGATCGCACCTTGTCGTTGAAAGTCAATCCTCTGAGGGGTTAGAGTGCTGGAAATATTACCAGGCTGCTGATACGAACATCCTTTGGATCTGGGTGGTTTTTCCCTTGCCACCATGGGCGTGATGGGTTCACCCAGGACCACAAACTTATTTCCCAAAATTAGGGGGAAAAGTGGATCACTCAAGACAGCTGCCTTTATAGTTCCCTGGACATATCTACAATTAATGTCTACTACGGCTATCGGTACAGATATAGCAACTGAACTTTTTGTCACCATTTGTATCTCCATCATCTCCCCTGTAAGAGACTCTGGACTAACCAGGTGTTCTGCTATGACGGCTTCCTCAAACAGCTCTGAGTCATATAAACACTCCACTGGTTGTCCATTAACTTTAATAACCTCGACCACAGCTGGTCGGTTATCTTTAGGAGCTTTCTCTTCCTTAGTTTTTCTCCCAGTCCTAGCTATGCAAGCTACGTACTTGGATTCTGTTGGCTTGCTCCTACAATCCACTGTGTTATACGTAGTTGTTCTGCAATGTTTGCAGTAAATTTTTGACCACCCGGTTTTGGCAGGTCGTTGTTCCGTGGACTTTCCTGAAGACTTGTCCGGATTATGTGAAAAGGAACCTTCTTTTTGTTTCTTTGTATTTTTATCCTCCGGTGATTCCGTAGTAACTTTTCCAGGTTTTGGTGGTGTTGGAGCTGGAGTGACAGGGTCCTTGTGTGCTGTCGCATAGCGTTCTGCCAAAGTAACCACAGTATCCAATCGTTCTGCTCCATTTTCCGCCAAGAAAGTTTGGAGTGGCTTAGCCATTTGGGATTTCATTTGGTCGACAACTACCAACTCTTCAAGACCTTCGTAGTCCTTTTTGAATCCAGCCAGAGACATCAATTTTAATAGTTACGACTTGAGGCGTACAGTATAAGCTGAATATAATTCACCGGTCTCTTGTCGGGACGAGTGGAACAACGTCCGATATTTATCTGCTGTCATCTCGTAGTGTTTCAGTAACGCCCTTTCCAACTCTGAAAAATCATTCTCCAAACCTGGAGGTAGTCGGGAATATATTTCGTAGGCGCTGCCGCGGAGTCCCTAGGAGATCTTCAAACACCATTTTCCCCTTTCCAATCCCATTGCAATAGCGATCGCAGTAAATATTTGAAGATACTGGTCTATCCTTTCTTTGTCTTCCTCGAAGGGGGGTAAAGGAAACTTCATGGCTTGATAGGCGATGCTTCCGGCAGTTGGTGTGCCAGGGAGTGCCGTTTCCCCCATAGCTCCCTCGGTTTCCCTAGCAACCTGTGCCTTAACTTCCAATTCCTTCATCCGGAACTCATGGTCTCTAGCCGCTTGTTCGGCCTCGAATTTCTTGGCTTCGCGCTCTGCCTCGAGTTTCCTGGCTTCACGCTCTGCCTCAAGTTTCCTGGCTTCTCTCTCGTCTTGTCGGAATTCTCTTTCAACCTCCTGAACATATTTCCGTAACTCCACCCCTTCTAGACCAATTTCTCGACCTTTAGCCTTCACCTCCTCAAGATTCAGTTGTGGTGAGGCCATTTCTCGTGCTGTTATGCCCAGGAAGTCAAATGCAATATCTATCAAGGTATATAAACAATGTACAAATCAATAGCCAATGACAAGGTGTTGCGGTGTTTGTAAGTGGTGTGTTCGTCCAAGTCAGTCAACAGGATAGTCAGTCGCCGTTTCCCTGACAACAAATAGTTCAGACAGAAAATGTTATACCGACCTGCACCAGACAGGGCAGATTATCATAATAGACATAATCTAACTAGACTGTACTCGAACCTATAGCACAGATCTTATAGGACTATAATCTTCGATAGGACTAGAATCTATCTAGTCCCCATACTGGCCACCATTTAGTGTCGTGTGACAACACTGGCCCGGATCTCAGTGGTTGTCATGACCTTTGGGTTCTTACTTCTGTCTACTATTACCTTGTTGACCCCGGGACGGTGCCCGGACGATGACTTATTTTCCTATCACTATAGACAAACAGATCACCACCTGAGGATAAGAGAACACTTTTCAGATAGGGAGAATACGAGTCTTTAATAAAGATTCAGACTCCACAAAAACAAACGAAGTTCAAGTTCAAGACAAACAGAAACAACACTGAGTATTTATGCGAGGATTCTGGAGGAGCTGATCATCATTACACCAGTAGTTTGTCAGTCATCAGTATGTGAGTGGTGTAGATACCGGTGGTAGAGTATCGTTCACCTGCTCTCTCCTCTGGTTGCCTGGAACTCCTCTTGACCTGAGTATAGGCATATAAAGTTCTTTGTACACGGCTGCTTCTTCCACCAGACCGGAGTTGAGATCAGCTGCCTGAAGGCGACTCTTCTCCTCCACGGCACATCAAGCACGTCAATTGACACCAGCGTCAATAATAATAACCAGGATAATGAGGGTTCCTGCAAGCAAGAAGAAGATGTCCGGTGCACATATCAAGGGTGTTGGTCTACGTTCCAGCTGCGCTGGTAAACCTTTCCTGAAATATTGATTACAGACAGACAAAGAAAGAAGAGTGTCATCTTGGGTCTGTAGCTTTTTCTCCTCCTCTCCTCGGGCATATGGAAAGTTTGGAATTTATATGCACTGAGCCCCATTGGTTTGGCTTCTCTTGGCAGCCCAACCAAGTGTAAAGTTCATGTGCAGAACATCCTGTTCCCATTATACAACAGGCAGTGTATTCATTAGACACGCATAATAATATTATTCCTCTCTGAGCAAAAGAGGTAATCTATTAATCAAACTAGAAGTTAGAAAGCAAACATTGTATGTGTGTGCCTCGTGTTTATGTACAGGTGTCAGGGCGAGTTTACCCTAATAGGTATGAAGATATCGGTACCCCTCTTCCACAACCCAAGTTAGATACAGCTCGACCAAGGTTGATATCCCTTCATAGCTTACAATTCCTCTATCCTCCTCAGGGGTGAAATACCCGTCATGGCTCTGGTGCGCCACCTGATGATGATAATAATCTGTGTCACTAGTGCCCCCCCCCCCCTGTAGGGTAGTTAAATTAAAGCTCTATGCAAAAGGAAGACACAGCAGGCTCATCACTAAACTGGCTTGGCCACTAGTTGACAGACCTCACAAGACACTCAATTAGATCAGTACAGCGGGAGAGACCAATTACCTTTTCTGTAGGAATAAATCAGCCACAGAATGTGCTATCCTAGCATCTAGAGAGCCACCACTGTCCCTCTTTATCTGGATCCCCAGACGTTGAGCCACTTGACAGTAGACAGGACTTCATTTTGACAGTAGAATAGGATTCACAGGATCATCAGGGTAGCTCCCTGCCCTTCAATAGACTGGCCTTGGGTCTTCAGGATGAGGACAATAATTCCCCAACACAAGACATGACCGTTAGTCCATTAGATATCAACGGTGAATGCCGTTGCCAGCACTCTCCGGAAGTGTCGTCAAATCGAATGACGCGATTTTCTGGATAGACTAGAATGGATACTATGCAACAAGAGTTAGAGAGTATCTCCCGATATCTTTCTCAGGACAGTGAATTTCACCAAAGCTGGACTACAAGCGTTGCGTGAACCCAAAGATAGTCGAAGCTGGTCCTGGATACCAAATAATAGACCCACACACACTATCATACTGTACACCCATGAAAATGTGGTACCGCAGAGTGTGGATTCACCGAGGGTTTTTAATGAAGAATGGGGAATAAAGTACTTGTTTGTGGAAACAAAGTATCGGAAAACCAGTTGCGTAATATGCAGCTAAAGTGTTGCCATATTGAAAGATTACAATCTTCGGTGTCACTACGAAACAAAACATCTTTCAACGTATTGAAAGTTTTCTGAAAAGTTACACTCTGAGAAATATGAGTCCATGAAACGTGGTTTTGAAACACAAAGAAATCTCTTCACGAGAAAGTTTGCTGAAAATGAATCTGTCACTCTTACAAGCTACATCATTCTGTATAAGATGGCAGAACGAGAAAAACAGTTTACTGATGGCAAATTCATCAAAGAGTGTTTTATGGAAGCAGCAAATGGTTTGTGTCCTGAGAAAGCCGATTTGTTTGGAACTATCTGCCTTACGGCATGTTCAGTTGTGCGAAGAACAGAAGAATTTGGAGAGAGCATAGTGCTACAGATACGCGAGAAAACTAGCAACGTGTTTTGGAATTCACTGGCGCTGTATGAGTCTACTGATCTCTCGAGTACGTCACAACTTCTCGTGTTCATTTGTGGTGTCAATTTTGACTTTCAGATAACGGAAGAGTTGGCATCCGTTTGCAGCATGCATGGAACAACAACAAGAAAAGACATTTTAATGGAAGTTGAAAAAGTATAACCTTCAAAGGAATCAGCTTTAATGGAGGAAAATATATGGCTGGAATGAGGAGCAGTCTGATGGTACAGATCAGGACTCAGATGGAAAAAGATACAAGTTTGCAGGGCACGCGCCTACCTCAGAATTAACGCAAACACACAACATCCACTGCATAGTGAAATTAGGAAGGTGAAGGGCAGCAGGTTAAAAAGAGGACGGTCGTGGATGGGTCAAGCCGAAGACATTCTTCAACAGGTGTGTTCACATGAGGACTTAGAACCTGGCGAGGAGTGGGTGCAAGTGCCAACAGACTTCTGCACATCCTTTTCAGTTTGCATCCAACTAGATAGAAAATGCAGACAAGAAAATCCGGCTGCTGTTGAGGCTGAAGTACAAGCGTTGATTTTCGAGAATTCGGTAGACGGTGACGCGGTCATCTACACAGATGGGTCGGTCGTCCGACATGTGAGAAGCTCATGGGCCTTTACAGCTCGGGCCGGAGGGAGAATTGTGAAGGAGAACTCTGGTGCTTTCACTGAAACCACAAGTAGCCTGACCATGGAAGTCATGGCAGTAAGTAAAGCAATAACATGGCTCGAGACACAGACATTCACTAGGGCTTGTTTCCTTAGCGACTCAATGAACATGATCAAGAGGATAAAGGAGGGGTCGATCCGAAGAGAATGGTTGCTGCCTCTGAAGCGGTCTCGGCTGGCAAAGATTAGTTTCATCTTCGTGCCAGGGCATGCGGGAGTACAAGGAAATGAGCGGGCTGACAAGCTCGCAGGTGAGGCTACTGTGGAGGGCGGAAGCGCCATGGACCAGGTTGACATTCTGAATGCTCTACGTGAAGTGAGAGTTTTGCGAGAACCAAGTGATGACTGTGAATCTACAACAATGGCCAGATTGCGAGAGCAGCAAATTAAAAGAGGGGTGGCCAAACAAGAACACTACGCAGGAAGCCAAAGAAGATTGATAAACCAACACAGAACTGGCGTCGTTAGCCGCTACACGCTGCGGGATTTGCTGAGGAGGGGATCCGAGCACTTATGGACGGAATGGTTCAATGTGCAACGAGGATGATCTGTCGACTAACTAACTAACTAACTCAGATGGAAAATGTGCAAATTCCGTGAGCTCTGTTCATACACGGCATCATACATCAGCAAGCACTCTGTGGGGAAAGACTGGGACATTTCTTGTGTACTGAAACCAGTCGTTTCTGCTGTGAACTTCATTCGGGAATATGCACTCAATCACCATCAGTTAAAGGCGTTTCTTGAAGAAATTGATTCTGACTTATGTGACTTGCCTTATCACACATCAGTGAGTGTGGCTCAGCTGCGGTCAAGTCCTGTTTTATTTTTACAAGCTCCGAAACAAAATAGACATTTTCCTCACTGAAAACAATAGAGCTGATCCACAGCTCCAGATCCTACTTGGCTGTCAAAGTTGTCATTTTTGGTCGACATCACATCAAACATGAATTATCTGAATTTGAAACTTCAGAGAAAGGATAATCTCGTCTGTGATCTCTACAGAATCATCAAAAGGATTTCAGAGAAAGCTGTCATTGTTTGTAATACAACAGGAAGAAGAAAACGTTTCTCATTTTCACTTTTTCAAAGAGTTTTGCGCTACAATCTCCGAAGATGTCAAACTCGATTTCCCGGAGGAAAATTTTTTTTCGTAACTTAAAGAAGCATTTGTTTGGAGAGATTTTCAGAGCTTGACAGAACTGAAAGTGACATTTTTCTATTCCAGAATCCGTTTGATTGTAACCTTGATGATGTGCCAGTTGAACTACAGTTGAAGCTCACTGATTTGCAAGCAAATGACTAGTCGAAAGAGAAGCACAGAGAAGGAAAACGTGTTGAATTTTACCGCTGCTTAGCTGATGTTGAGTTTCCGAAACTGAAGCAATTTGCCGCTTGGATGGCATCAGTGTCGGTCTCCCTGGTCTAGAGTTTTATACGAGTTTCTCCGTAATCCTGTATACTCTTGTAAGTAACGTGATGTGAGCGAGAATTTGTAGCGGTTCTCTCCGCGTCGGTAACTTAGGGATATGTGAGCCGGCTGCTCGGAAAACAATGGTAAACTACTGAGCGTAATCTTGCCAAGAAATCAACAATCAGCTGAAAGATGCTGATGTTGACCGCGATGTCCTATAAAGGATATTTTTTTAAAATGGTATCAGTGTTTGGAACAACTTATGTCTGTGAGCAAACATTTTCAAAAATGAAATATCTGAAACCAATACATCGAACGAGATTGACTGATGAACATTTGAAAGCAATTCTCTAGATTGGATGCTGCAATTCCAAACCAAACATGGATGAAATCTTGAAAGCCAAATATAAACTTCACAAATCTCAGTAACCTTTTGTGCTGCTTAGTTTGTGAGATTCGGATATGTGCACACTAGGTCTGATGTAACTATCTTTGTTGCTAACGTCGCCTTCTTTGATAACCTTTTCTGGTAAATAAATATGTTGGCTGTCTTTGTTTTTTGTGTGCATTGCACGCCATTCACCCATGATTAACTTAGTTATTCGTCTTTTTTTTTTTCCAGAGCGTTCATTCTTGCTTGCAAGTGTTGTTAACGTTAGTTAACGAAAGCCTTCACGTTCACACATGTCAGGGTTCTACAATGTAATGAATCTGGCTCGCTGGACCTAACATATGTGAGACATACACAAGTACAGAATGACTTGATGGGACACACAGTAACACTAAGTTTGAAAGTTTTATTTACACTTCACATGCAACACAATCTAATTCGGCATGTGGCCATCACAAGGTGAATATCACAACCTATACATAATACATCAATGCACTCACAAACTCAAACCCACAGCTATGCAGTCTTTCTATCTTCTCACAAGAGCTACGAGCAATCTACATTCAGGCACAGAAACACAAGAGCCGCTTTCATACACGTCAGTCTCGTCTGATGCCCCTAGCCGTGTCTGGCGTTTTCCGCTCACAGTGCTTGCCCTGTGGATTCGAGCGCAACAAGAATTGCATGCGTCACGCTTGTACTGGCTTGACTCTGAGGGTCGCTCTCTCTGTCGTCAGCGAAACCTGTGAGTAAGTCACTGGTGTTCGCCTGGCGGGCGTAACGATGTCGCGGCATATCAATGGGGATTATGACACATATCCTTTACAGGACGTTTGCTGTCAACACCAGCATGTTTTGCTGTTGTTGATGTCTTTGCAAGTTTACGTTCAGTAGTTTGCCAATGCTTTCTGAACGACCCGCACCTATACCATAGCGTAAAAAACCAGCGCAATGCGGTCTGCTGCCAAATCGCGCGCATCTGTGTTTCGGACGCGGGTATACGGGATTACGAACCGCGCCCGTAAGACCTTCGCCACAGAGACCGGCGCCAGTATTGTATAGAATGAGTATGCGGCCCGCGCTCGTCATTTTTTCAGTTAATCATTCAGTTTTCAGTTTTTTCCGCCGAGAAAAAAGTTTGGTGACTCCTGGTCTAGCTGAATGATATCCTCACAGTAGGTATCTTTAATGGTACCAGATAGATTTCTAACTTAGCCTCTGATGTCCCCATCGTTCTGATCTTCAGTGCTAAATCTCTGCAGGAAACCTTCCCCTTTCTCTTTGTCCATTGTCAAACGCGAACCGCTATCTTTGTATATTGTACCCACTGTGGCAGGACGATCTTTCCTTTCCATCTATTTATGTAATTTGCAGGATGGATGGATGGATGGATGGATGGATGGATGGATGGATGGATAGGAATGTAAGTAGTAATGTAGGTAGGTACATACGTAGTCAGGTAGGCAAGCAGTTAAATATTCAGACAATTAGGTAAGAATGCATGTAGGTATGAACACCATAGGACAGACAAGCAAATATTCCGATTGGTAGTTATTACCAGTGAGTGAAAATGAACACCTTAAAAGTGTGATAGACATGACAATAACCATGCCATTGTCTTGTAACCTGTCAATATTGTGGTTAAGGATGTCAGGCGAACACTGTGACATAACGACAGTTTAAAGATGGTCGCCCATCTTGTGACATTCACCAAAGGAGAACAGCATTTTGTTATCCGTGTTTTGGTTAGCTTTGGGGTGAAACCTATAGAAATTCATCGGCGAACCAATCGGAGCCATTATACATGGATACGCGTCTTATAGCCGGTGGATTGGTTTGCTGGTTGTGTGGTTAGTTGGCTAGTTGGCTCGTTCGTTCGTTCATTAGTTAGCTAGCTAGTTAGTTAGTTAGTTAGTTAGTTAGTTAGTTAGTTAGTTAGTTAGTTAGTTAGTTAGTTAGTTAGTTAGTCCCCCATATCATCCCCATGTCACACGGAACTATCAATCACAAAGAGAACTGGTTACTCGCATCAGAAGAAGACAGTCCACATATTTGGGGCATGCGTTGAGAAGGGGAAAGCTGGAGTATGTCGTCACAACAAGAAGGCTGGAGGGGAAGAGAGGCAGGGGGAGACAGAGAGAAAATGCCGAACAGTTTGAGATCGTGGCAATGAGGAAAGTCGGTATCAGAAATGGTTGGAAGCATGAGAGACAGATGAATGTGGACAGACATGATCACCAACGCAGCAGTGACTATAAGAAGAACAAACTTGTTTATTGGAAATCGTGTATGTACAACCTGTTGCCATCTGTTGTAGTTTGGGGCACACTTAAAGTGTTTAAAAGGTCGGTGTCTCTGGCATCGCATTATGACTTTCAGCTTTTGTATTGCCTAATGTGTCCACTAACTTCTACACAGTTAGAGAAACAAAATGCATAATCTGTTCAGTGCAAAGATTGTGACATGCATTCTTTCTGGGACATTCGCACTCATACAATTTCCAGAATTTTCGCAGTGTTTTATCACTTCCAATCTCATTCATAAAGTGTTCATTTGGGCTGTGTTGCACAGCGCTTGAATACCTCCACCTTGGCTTTCTTTTCTTGCGAAGCTTTCTCCATTTCCTCTTGTGAGCTTTGGGGTGTCCGCCGCACTTTCTGTAATTGTTTAACTGCTGCTCTCCTGGATTTCCATGCACGTTCTGCCTCGGAGGTCCACCAAGGAGGCTGCACATAAGTAGGTCTGCTAGTGACACTGCATGCCCTCTATCTGAGACGACCCATAAGGGTGTATTCCCTCTCATATTTAAAGGGCTGGGGTGCTCTAACAGCGTTGGTCTTGTTGGACTTAGAAATCAATAGAGAACAGGGTAGATGGTCACTCCCATGATCACACAGGATAGTCCATTTAACATTCAATACTGCCGACTGGGTAACAAATGCCAGGTCAATAGTCGTGTCCACATCATCAGGTCTCACCCCCATTCTAGTTGGCCTCCCATCGTTTATGCAGACTAATTCTGAATCCACCATGGCTTCTGCAAGGTTATTTCCCTGTCGGTTTTCAACGGTATTGTCCCACTCTCTGTTTCGTACATTCAAGTCGAAACATCGTACATTGAGCAGCCTACTGCCTGGGATGTTCTCCTACTCCATAAGCTAGTCCCGTCGTTCCTTTGTAACAGAAGAATCAACCGCGGCATATACATTTATTAAGTTTCAGCTCAGACCCAGAAAGGTCTTGTGGTGCTCACTGAACAATAGGATTGTTAAAGCTCTCGCAAGCCTCTCGATAAATGGTAGAAATATGATTAGAGAAAGCAGACTGCAATACCTGGGAATCACTTTTGATAGAAGCCTGTCCTTTAGGAATCAACTCAACTCACCTCACACATAATTTCCAGATAATTCTAAATAATGTTTGTACTTATTTTAATTAGGCTGGATCGGCCCCAGAATTGTTCTGGTCGATAAACCTACTGTTGGGACTGAATGAAACGGGACCGCTGTTTTGGTAGGCAAGCGCACTATCAACGATGTGATTTACTGAAAGGGAGGCAACCTTCTCTTTGATTGATGTTTGCTTCTATAGAGCCTAAATATTTCATTTTCAAAGCATCATTTTATAGTTAGAAATACTTTAATTTCTTAAATTCTGCGATCAGAATGTAGATAAAACTGTTTGAATATAAGTAAAACTTATAGAATGTTGTACATCTGCTTGTAACGTATTGTACAAATATTAACGAGCTTACATCAAGTTTCCTGTGGATGAAATAGTAATGATTACATTTTGTGAATACCCGAATGTCCTATAGAATTTCTCTTGAAAGGGAAGTGGTATGGCCGTCTGAGGCCAGCCACACCCTATAATTATCTGAATATATTGTATGAGTGGGATTGGATTGGTTGATTGATTTAGGAACTGACATCACGGCATTCGGGGCATTCCCATAAGCGCTCCGTCCCAATCCTCAGACACATCTGCCTTATCAATCATCAGTACTCCACCAAGTTTTGTAGAGTCAGCCAATCTGTCTGCCTGTTTATTCCCAGCACAACAGCATGCCCCGGAGAAAAGATCCAGGCGATGCTTGCCACCCGTGACCTCCGAAACGAAGCAAGCCACTCTGCACGAAGCTTACCTGTCATCACCCTACTCAGCATACTTTCTGAGTCAGTTACAATCACGATATGTGTGTGTGTGTGTGTGTGTGTGTGTGTGTGTGTGTGTGTGTGTGTCGTATTCTCCATCCAGCGGAAAGCTGCACTGACTGCGTCCACCTCCATTTTTAAGCTAGATGTTGTGGTATCATATACCAGGCCTTCCTGCACCAAGCGTCGACCATTAGCCTTTGCCAAGAACCCCCAGGCACTTCTACTACCTCTCAACACCGAACCATCTGTGTAGATAATCACATCACCCGGGTGAGCATTATCCTGAATTAGTTGCTGGATTTCCACTTCCGTGGCCCTTGCTGGCCACTCCCTGCACTCCCGGCTCAATGTGATTATAACTGCTCCGCTGGCACTCTGACCCACTCCTCTCCTCGCCTAATGTTCTCCAAGATGCACACGTGTCTGATCGTATCCTCCGCCTGAGCGATCCATGATTTCCCTCTTATCAGTCGCTGGCCCTTAACTACGTCCAGCGCCTCATGCAACCGGTGATCTGTGTCAGCAGCTACTCTGAGGTATGCCTTCGCCTGTATCACCTTGAGCCTAACAGTCGGCAAACCAATGATGTACCGCATACACACCACTGGGGTGTCTCTGGTGCATCCCAGAATGACCCGCATAGCCTCGTTCTGTATGCGCTCCAATCTCACCAGCTGACTCTTTGAGACAGTGAACTGTTCTAGTCCATAATCAATCACTGAGAGGATCAAGTGCTGGTATAGTCTGAAAAGCATTCTCTGCTCTATGTCCATTGCAGCCATAGTTTTAAGTGCGTTGAGTCCCTTTTGAGATCTTGTCACAACCGTCTCCATATGATCCTTGAAAGACAGGTTCCTGTCAAATGTGATTCCCAGATACTTCAGTTTGTTCTCTCTGTTGACGCTTCCACCATCTACCGTGAGGCTTGGAACATCAGCTCTCACAATCCTGTTGTCCAGAGAGCACCACAAAACAGCTGCCTTTTCCGGGTGGATGACAGCACCCATTTCAGTGCACCAGTCAATCACTTTGTCTACTGTCGCCTGTAGCTCCTGGGCTGTTTGCTCCCTATCTCTCCCCTGCCTATATGCAAGAATATCATCTGCAAATATTAGTATCCTTCCAACCCCTGGTGCTTCTAGGTTTGCAATCTTGATTGTATACACGTTAAATAGCACAGGTGAGATTGGAGATCCCTGTGGCAGTCACGGGGTTAAAATATGTGGCTCTGAGATCAATGCACCCAGACGGTGAGCAACCCGACGAGAATGCAGGACGGCCGCTATCCAGTTCACCAAGCAGGGATTTAACCCCTTCTCCATCAGTGCAGTCATCAAAATATCATATCAAACTCTACTGTACGCATCCTCGAGATAAAGCGCTGCAGCCATCGTTTCCTGTCTACTCTGGAACTCCTCATAAACGTCAAAGGCAAAAGTGGCTGCATTAGTCTTTATGGTGCCAGATAACTCCTCTCTAACTGCATCCCTGGTGTCCATATCATCATGATTGGTCTGCTCTATAAATCTCTGGAGAAACGCCTTTCCTTTCTCTTTGTCTGTTGTCACTCGCACACCATCATCTCTGTAAATTGTTCCCACTGCCATAGGCCGATCTCATTCGCACTGCGAGCGCTAACAAGTCAAGTCGCATTATTCTGTCAAGAAGCCTGATCAGCGGAAAAATGTCACGTGGAAAATCCAACAACAAGAGACACGCTGTTGCCAAGATGTGCAGCTTGGGAGCCGACAACAAGAAGAAGAACGTCGAGAGCCCACCTGCTGGCTGCATCAAAGAGCCTGATACTACACCGATTACTGAAGCTACCACGAGGGAGAAGATTGACAGCCCAACACAGTCAAGAACCAAGACAGCAGAGAAGGAGGAGAAAGGAATCACCGACTCAAAAACAGTCCGGTGGGTTGTCAAGCGGATTCCTGTGGAGCTGACAGATAAAGAAATCCTGAAGCAGCTACGTGAAGAGAATCTTCACATCCGATTCTTGAAGGCGGAGATGCTTCTCACCTACTCCAAAGCACTGATTCAGGCGGGCAGCAGTTTACCGATTTGTAAACACTCAGATGCTGATTGCCAATGGCGTAACCCAACTGCTTGTCAATCGTGCTACGTCAGAGGCGCAGCGCTATTTTTAGCTTGCAAAAATCGATATTGTTGCTGACATGTGTATCGCTCCGCCAAGAATCATTTTTGATAGTTATTCATAAATAAATAAATAATTACATGAATAAATAACAGAAAATAATAATATCAATACTTACAACTTTGAAGAAACACATGATTTAAGTATATAATATTTTACTAAACATAAATAAGCATTATTTCGTCACGATAGGCACAGTTTCGTTAGCAACTTGTCCTAGTTCTGCACACGTTAACCGTCACTGACACAAATTAAATCACTACTTCACTATTTGTAAACTTAGTCTAGAGCCGTGGATGAGTGTATTTGCTTGGCGCTTTCGTCCAAGCACCACTTCTGACACCACATTAATCTTTGCCTGTCAACAACTCATGTGTAAGACATCATCAGATTACTTCTCCCACACCACACAAAAGACTTGCAAGTCGTGTGAAAGGAAATAAATGATACATTTTATTGCCGTTGGCTCTTTACAAGTACATAACAGTCGCTATCAAAACCACACACAAAGCCACAGAATTGCCTATCACTAGTTTCTAAACCCTAATGCTATCTCTATCTATTTGGTTACACAAATCTCCTATCAATACTAAAACGAGGTGCTCGCTAGAAAGTCAGTCCCCAGTCTGACTAGCTTGCTCGCGTGGTTACACACCACGCGGAAGGACCTTGAGGTGTCCTTCGGCTTTCTGCGTGCCGTTCTGTTTGGCACGCTTACATTAGCTATTTTCTGTTGATTGGCAATCGTGACTATCATGTAGGCGCCGTGATTCTGTCGTGACCAGAGTGCTAGTTATCTGGTCACCGTCTCCGTGTCTCATGAGAGAACTAGTTAATAGTTCTCCATTCTATCCCCTACCCTGCCCTTATCCCGGGCAATGTATCCCCTCTAATCTATATGAGGTTGACCACTCTTCCCGGTGGTGTTCTATCTTGAGGCAGACCTCTGGCCTCATATGTCAGTCTTTGACACCTTGGCAGTAGTGACGTCGGAGGGCAGTGAAATGCCGATCACAGTATCAATCAGCAAGAAAACTCAACAGCCAGAGAGATTCATCCCAAGAGTCAATCAATGTTCAAGATGCCAGAGGGCCGGCCACAGCAGAGCAACATGTCGCAGTAAGACGGAAATCTGTCTTAAAGACGCCATCATCACAAAGACTCCATTCAAGGAAGCAATGCAGAGGGGTGAGACAGCCACGGGCATCTCGCAAGATGAAAGAGCCCAACTACACAGGCAGGTCGACGAGTTAAAGAAACAAGTCAAGGCACTGCTGACGCCTAACCCAACCAGCGACAACGAGAATCTACTGACGGAAATAAAGGAGATCCAGCAAAATATCAAGCGAGAAGTGGAACAGATGACCGCGCTGAAGCAGGAAAACGAAGAAATGCTACGCAATATAAAAGTGGAGAGTGAGCGGCTAAAAGCTGAAATGAAATCAACTAAAAACAAACCAGCAGAAGCCAGGCAAGAGACCACAAAAAAGACTCAAGAAACACAACAAAAACCCGAGCCGGAGACGCAAGACAAAACTAGCAGCCGAACTTCGACGCCCAAAAAATCCAAGGAGAAAGCAACATCCCGCCAGACAGCCGAAGAAAGCCAAGATGAGGAACGGGTCGAAGCCACGGAGTGGTACATAGCAGATGAAAAAGTACGGGCAAGGCAAGAGGAACTCAGGCACGAGGAATACATGAGGAGACAGGAAGCAAAAGGAAAGAAGATGAAGAAACTCAAGGGAAAACCCATAGAATACCCGGAGATATTCTCTGACTTTCACACCGGCATTGAGTACTATATCGAGGACGGAGAGATCGTCCCATCGCTGACAACAGAGGAAAAAATCGAAAAACAGCAACTACTTGAAGACCAAAGTGAAAGCATCGAAATGCTTCTACGGGCACTACTCAGAACAGGAGTGAAAAAAATAAAACTAAATAAAATGTCCTTTTAAGGACTTCAACCAGTCAAGCCAGGAACCTGCGCCAACAAAGAAAACAACAAGAGGAAACATGCACAAAGGACAGCCGCCAACCGATCTCCCAGCTTACGATGCATGGAGTGGGATAACGAAAAGTCCTTATAAGGACTGCAGCCAGTCAAGCCAGACGAGCCAGGAGCCTACACCAACAAAGAAAACCACAAGCAAAGACGAACACAAGGGATAGCCGTCGACCACTGCTGACGTCACAGACACAAACGCTACATCACCAGTCCGAGATAGGACTCACAAGACAAGAATTAGGGTAAATAAACCCACAAAAACCACGGACCTCAACAATAACCACAGCTGATGAAGCAGGTTAGACGAGGTCGAATTTGGAATTTTTGTTTTTGAATTGGAATCGGAATCGGAATAGGCCGATCTTTTCTTTGTGGCTGTGCTCACAGCCGAAAGGTAAGATGCCTAATCTGTCAAGAACAATGACAATCTCAAGTGGAGGGTGCTGCGACAGATGCTTTACGCAGAACTGCCGTGTTGATGATGTGTTGTGTCTGCCACAACTCTACAGCAGGATCTGCTGTGTACTTTTGTTTTCTTCATAGTAGCACGGGGTAACGCAGGACACATCTGTTGTAACACGTCTGAATTCCTTATGGATGCGAACACAGTGGCATCATCAATAATAAATTTCACCATTGAATTAGCTCTGGCAGCTGGAATGTGTGCCATGCATGTCGTTGGAGGTCGATATGTAGCATTACAGCAGTTTATAGCACAGATATCGGATTACAGCTCAACGAGGTGTCGTGCCGCAATGGATGTGGATGGTGACTCCAGGAGCGAGGAAAGCTACCTTCACTGGTGTTGATATAAATCTGGATACCTACACAGCCCAAAGACACGCTCGGTTGTCTATTATATTCCCCATATTCTGTGACAGGTCTTGTTGTCTGGCAGGCAGCTGTCAGCTCATGGGTGCTATGATTACATGCCCCTTTTCTGTGAGGTGCAAGCTTCCGACCATGGAAGAGCTCATGCAGTTGTCAGCTCATGGGTGGTATGATTAGTTGCCCCTCTTCTGTGAGGTGCAAGCTTCCGGCCATGGAAGAGCTCGTGCAATTCTTGATAGAACTGATGACAACAAAATTGATCTTGGACGTGCCTCCAGGCCGAACAACGGTTTCATCTGTCGCGGTACAGTCGCTTGACAGCCCTCATCGACATAGCAAAGTTGTGGTGCCAGTTCTTTAGCGGGGTGCTCCTACCAGAGTGCTTATCAGAGCTCAGCCCAAAAGGTAGTGTTGCCTAGTATTTAAACTGAGATTCCCAGCTAGTTATCGCGAGCTACAGTTCTCAAGCTATGCATTCCCATGGTCACAATCGCATATCGGTTTCAATGATCAGTCGCTATCTGCAGCTGTTTCGCACAGACAAAGATCAGCTACACACCGGTAGTGACATATGCCTAGGTCATTGACATTGAGGTGAGTGATCTTGTAGCGGAGCTTCGAGAAAAACAACCAGCCCTGAGAAATATTGGTGAGGGTGGGTGCAGACCCCAGGGTGGATGGGGTGAGAGACAGTTTAGTTTTGTGTGAAGTCAGGAGACTTGAGAGGACAGTTGATGTTTGGACACCGAGCTGGTCGGTGGTCTAAGGAGAGGAGCGGAGTTAGAGAGCTCCGTCCTGTGTTGTGTTGTGCTCCCAGTTTTGAATGGAGGCCTAAACCCAGAGGGGGTTGGATAGTTAGTGGAGACCTAGACCCAGGGTGTGGGTTGTATTGTGTGGGCTCCGGTCGTGGATAGTAGCTAGATAACTGTCTTGTAAATTTGACATTAAGAAGGCCCTGAGAAGGCAGTGATGTGTGCTTGTTAAGTTGTGAGGAGGATATATATATTCTGTGGATTATATTGTTTTCTGGATATGGAAATATGTTACGTGTGTCCGTGTTCCTTCTGCATTAACATTAAAAGATTATGTGCGCCAACTCAATCTTGTTCACTGACTGGTGGATGTGTACTGCAGGGGTGAGTTATATTGTGAGACATGTGGCTAGCTCAACTTACACTCCGTAGTGACACACAAGGAGCATTGTAACCTAGACAACGTCCATCTCACTCGGTTATCATTAAGAACATCGTGAGAGGTAGTTTACTGATTCACAAAGCGTGACGTCTGTAGATTAATTATACATGGGGACCGAAGCTTACGGTGCTGCACAAGTCTCACCTGCAAATCCTTATGAATTTCTAGAAGATCTGTAGACCTAGAAGATGTGATTCTTTCCCAGGGGACTTTAGAGTCCCCTTCTTCTTCCAGAGTTTTCATAGAACGCCCACCTGCTACTCCTTTGGTCAGTCAGTTATGAGCCAGACGTTTACCATCCTGCGTGGGAAAGGGAATTCAGGTCTGCTTGTCTGGTATGCGCTGATGATGAATGTAATGAAGAAGAGGAAGGAGAAGTTCAAGAAAACTACACATACTGTAACAGACTAACTGACTGCAAAGAAACACTACCGACCTGTTTTATCGTGTAAAACTGGAGACGTTGAGATCTCGTACATCAATGCAGTACTCATTCCGAGCTGTAAGAAACATGACCACCAAATTCTAACCCAGTGGTCTCTACCGACAACAGTCATTGATTTCTGGCGGCTTGTGACCCAGTACATGGTCTTTGTTAGTGGCATTCGAGCGGGATTTGAGCACTCAAGACGTGACAATTGGTCCCCATTTACCTGAAGGAGAGGCAGATACAAACAAGATGCTCATTGTTCAACGTCAAGACTTCATGGCTAGATTCGTGTGGTGCCTGGGAGGTTCAAAGAGTTATAGTCATCGTCAATGAAGAAAACACGCCGAAGTCCATGAACGTTTCGTTCAAAGGTGAATAGTCTTTCACACCTGTCATGGAAAAGCAAAGACCTTGACCCTGAAACTCTGCTGACGCTGCTGGAAAAATTCGGTCAATGAAACCAGCTGGGGAAGAAAGAACGTTGTTTACATGCAGAAACGGCGCTGAGTGGAGCGGGCTGGTGTGCACATTGCCACTCTTGCTGGATTATATGGACAATTACCAACAAGGTTCTGTGCCTCTTGTAGTCGGAACAGTCAAGGCAATTAGACCTCATATAGTTCCATCTCTGGATCAGTACAGACTTTTGTACCAAGTACTGAATCTCTTCAACGAAAGGAATAATGTCTACGGCAATGTCAGTCCTACATTATCTTCGCCATCTCTGGAGTAACATTCAGCAATGTGAAACCAAGTGATATATGACCTGTATGATCCGTTGTGTAACATTCATCAATGTGTAGACAAGTGACATATCTTCTTCTTTGCGTTCATCCGGAGTGTTTTTTTTTTTTTTTTCAGATGTGATTGCGGTGTGTCTCGTTAGGCACCCTTGGGTCGAAACCCTTAGGCCAACATATTCGACTTTTAGCGTGCAATTTTGACCAGGTTAGCATTCCTGGGAGACTCACTTTTGTGGTACCGTCCACATCCAAGCTAGTCAAGTTGGAACAGTCGTAGACTTCACGGTCGTCCCTCAAAGGAAGGCAGGGACAGTCCATGGCATTTTCCGCCATCCTGGGTGGCTTCCATAATTGCAGAGCGCCCTGGTGCTGGGCTCACCGAGGGAATCGTCACGTCCTGCTCATGGCTGCTTTAATTCCTCACTTCAATGTATTGGGCATTCCATTCGCCCCGGGCCGTTCCCGCAGTCTCCAGACAGGTCTGCAGACTGTATCCACTCAGCGAGTTTTCGTTTCGGACATGTGCTTGTCATTGTGCCCGTCAGAGCTGTTCCAGGCACGGCGGACATTCGAAAAACTACCTAGTCAGAGCTGTTCTGAACAAGAGCGGCATTCAGAAACTAGGCAGTCACAGCTGTTCCTAGCACGAGAGACATTCGGACGAGACATTTCACTTGGACGTAAATGCGTAGTGCCAATTTTTATTTTGCTACCCGTCGGACGGCACTTCCGGCTTCGGCGAGCATTTTTAATGAGGTTAGCCTTCCTCGCGTTTCGAGGCACGTTAGACTTATTGTTGTGATGTCGCCCACATCTCAGCTGGTCAAGATAGGACGGCCAAAGACATCACGGTCAATCCTCAGTGGAAGGCAGCGGCAGATCATGGGCATTCCCTTGCTGTCCAAGGAGGCTTCCATAATTGCAGAGCCGGCACATATTGCTCTGAGACTGGGCTCACCCTAGGAGTTGCACGTCCTGCTCATGGCTGCTTTAGTTCCTCACTTCCATGTGTTGGGCATCTCGCTTGCCATTGGTCGCTCAAGCATACACCATGAACGGTCAGTCTGCGGGCGACATCCACTAGGTAAGCTTTTGCTTTTGACTTCGGACAACGCAATGGATTCGCTAGCCGTGCGTTCCATTTCGTGTTATTTTACATCTTTGTCTACACTCTCCATGAGCTAGATACAGACAGTTTTCGTAACCATTTCATTCGACTGGGGCACTTCTTCTACCTTTTAGTACTCGCTCACGAGGTAGGCTACATGTGCTGCCGGCTCAGCACCTTACCTCCGTGCAGTAGTGAGCGAGAAACGGCCAGGCCCTCTCATCCGGGGATCCCTCATATCCCCCAGCTGAGAGCCTTCGGACAAGTATCAGAACTGGGCATGTAGCGTGCTCAGTATCTCACCTCCATTTTTCGGTAGGTGGGTATCGGCCCGGCTCTCACATCCGAGGGTTTATGGCTTAGAGGCGTTCAGCCTCTACCCTCGACAGAGAATCTTAGAGTATGTATCCGGACCAAGAACGTATGCCTACGTGCGCCTGATTTAAACTTTTGACTGCTATCCTCAGTCTACAGGCAGAGCAGCAGGTTGTGTGTCTCTTAGTCTTGTCCCTATCCCAAGAGCTGTCCGATATATAGTTAATACCCATCGGCATAGCGCTTGGGGTCAGTGGGACACTCAAGCTCCCCCACCACGGCAAGGTGGAGACACATCGGGGGAGAAGTGACATATGATCTGTATGATCCTTTATGTAACATTGATCAATGTGTAGACAAGTGATATATGTCTTGTATGATCCCTTATATAAAATTTATCAATGTGTAGACAAATGATATATGACCTGTATAATCTATTATGTAGTTAGTTAGTTAGTTAGTCGCGGTTCCAACTTCACAGCAACGGGTCGTCCCCATTATGCTCCGTTCCTGTGCCAGTGAATATCACATAAAACGCTCCCCACTGCCCAATGTGAAAAGTGGAAAAGACAGGAGTCTCGACAAACAACAGCCCGCACAGATACACTGTGCATAATGCCGCCGCCAGAATGTCAACACAATAGTCCCCCACGAAACATCCAGTTTATCTCTGATGGAATCGGCAGTCATCTTCCCATCTGGATGTTTCCTAGATGTTCACACACACAGTCCACGAAAATACAGTTCATCGTCGATGGCAGCAGCAGTCAACCAAAAGCCCAGCAGCCACGCATTTCTACATAAGGCAAAAACTGGTCAACTCTGGGACCTAGCCAGCTGCCATCGCTCCGAACATGCAGTCACGTTCCAAAAAAAACTCGGGCAGATTCAAAAGCATTTCACACGAAACTCACAGCTCACAGTGTCGTGCTACGCACGCACGCACTCAGTAGCAGGGCGACGGAACCATAGCCTCCTTAGTCGCCTCTTACGACATGCGTGGTAGGCTACAGTGTTGCTATTCTTTGCTTCCCTTATGGGCCCAGGCAACACACGGGAGAATCTATTATGTAACAATGACCAATGTGTAAACAAAAGGTACGTGGTCTTAATCTTCACCCCCTCACCCCTCCCCCAACCCGAAGTAAAATTCATCAATGTGCAAACAATCTATGTGATAGAGAGTATGGCATTGGTCTTGTTTCCCGTACACATGTATCTACTGTACTCGCCATAAATGAGGCGCTGGAACCTCTTTCCCCCGGGTAGATTGGGCCCGTTAGCTATTACAGTAGCCAATCTAGGAGATGGAAAACTCCGATAAAAAAAAACCCAAGTTTATGGTGGACCGACGTGCTGAGGACTGAATGGCCACGGGTGAGCTGGTCGTGAACGTGGAACGTCTGGTATGCGGGCGGGGCGGCGTAAGACGTATGGACTCCTGAGGGATATCTCCTGCCCCTTCCCTAGCAGGCAGGCTCTACTAGGCTGACCGCTCATTTCCTGCAATATCCAAACTTTGTGTATATGGTATTATTTACACAATGGGAATCGTCGCCGGAGCTAAAGAGCACGTGCTCTGCGCTTGACACATCCTTCAGGGACTAGCGAGGAGAGGGTGAGGAGGAGAAGACGAGAAAATTGTGTGAGAAGAAGGCATAGAAATAGGAGGGCAGGCGTCAGGAGAACAAGACGAAAAGTGGAGAGACTAGGTTTCAACCATGTAAGAGTGGGATATTGGAACGGTCGTAGTGCCAGGCAGAGAGGTCCTGTATTAGAGAGGCTAATATATGATTTTGATGTCCTCATGCTCCAGGAGCTAAATACAGACAAATACCATTGCCAGTTATATAAACCCTACTGGGCAGATGAGAAATGGGCAAGGTCTGCTGGTGAAGGGAGGAGTGAAGCATGTGGTACTTGACTTGAGCCAGTGGAATCACAGTGCAAGAGAGGTCCATGGTATACACATGGAGATTGGGGAATTAAATTTGAACATCATAAATGTATATGCCACTGTGGACTGTTTTGTCAGAAAGGAACACTGGGACTGGCTTAAGGAATTGGAGGAATTACCAGGTGATAGGCTACTTATATGTGGAAACTTCAATGCGAGGAACAGAGATTGGGACAACAGTGGAGAAAACTGACAGGGTATTGCCCTTGCGGATGCCATGGTGGACTCCGATGTGGTCTGCATAAATGATGGGAGGCCGACTAGAATGGCAATGATGCCTGGCGATGCGGACACAGCTATTGACTTGACACTTGTCTCCCAGTCATCAGTCCTTGATGTAAAGTGGACTGTTTTGAATGACCATGGGAGTGATCACATGCCATGCTCAGTCCTGATCTCTAAATCCAGGAAAGTTAAGGCTGGGAGAGCGCGCAAGACCTTCCAGTATGAGTGGACCAATAGCTTTCTTGGACGCCTCGGACAGGGGGCATGCAACAGGGCTGTTAAAACTCCTTTTTTGCATCCCCCATGGTGGACTCCAGAAGTAGACCAGTCTTGGAAAGCAAAGAGAGCTGCAGTGAAGCAGCTATGGAAAGTGCGACAGACACCCAGAAGCTCAGGAGAGGAAGTGGACATGGCGGAAAATGTCAGGAAAGACAAGGTGGAGGTTTTCAAGCGCTGTGCTGCAGAGGCCAAAAAGGTAAAATGGAAATGTTTAATGAATGAGATTGGAGGTGATAAAACACTGTGAAAATTCTGGAAATTGTATGAGTGGGAATGTCCCAGAAAGAAGGCATGTCACTAACTTTGCAGTGAACAGTTTATGTATTTTTCCCCCTCTAACTGTGTAGACGTTAGAGTACACATTAGGCAATACAAAAGCTGAAAGTCATAATGCGATGCTAGAGACACCGACTTTTTAAACACTTTAAGTGTGCCCCAAACTACACCAGATGGCAACAGGTTGTACATACACGATTTCCAATGAACAAGTCTGTTCTTTTTATAGTCCCTTCTGTGTGGCGTTGGTTATCATGTCTGTCCACATTCTTCTGTCTCTCGTGCTTCCAATCATTTCTGATACCGACTTACCTCATTGCCACGATCTCAAACTGTTCGGCATTTTCTCTCTGTCTCCCCCCGCCTCTCTTCCCCGTCAGCCTTCTTGTTGTGACGACATACTCCAGCTTTCCCCTTCTCACCGCATGCCCCAAAAATGTGGACTGTCTTCTTCTGATGCGAGTAACCAGTTCTCTTTGTGATTGATAGTTCCGGGTGCCATGGGGATGATATGGGGGATAACTAACTAACTAACTAACTAACTAACTAACTAACTAACTAACTAACTAACTAACTAATTAACTAAATAACTAACTAACTAACTGACTAACTAACTAACTAACTATCTATGTGCCGTGTGGATGATATGGGGACTAACTATCTAACTAACTAACTAACTAACTAACTAACTAATGAACGAACGAACGAGCCAACTAGCCAACCACCACACAACCAGCAAACCAATCCACCAGCTATCTAATGCGTGTCCGTGTATAATGGCCCAGATTGGTTCTCCGATGAATTGCTATAGGTTTCACCCCAAAGCTAACTAAACCACGGATAACAAAATGCTGTTCTCCTTTGGTGAATGTCACAAGATGGGCGATCATCTTTAAACTGTCGTTATGTCACAGTGTTCGCCCAGACATCCTTAACAACAATATTGACAGGTTACAAGACAATGGCATGGTTATTGTCATGTCTATCACACTTTTAAGGTGGTTTTATCCAAGATGGCTAGTTCCTTTTCCACAGAGGGAACTGTCAAAAGCGTCGCACAGAGCACATACACTACGGTCCCACAGGAGTCTCCCAGAAAATGACACCCATGAACCGAATCACTGTGTCCCATAACAAGCCCATTTCTTTCGGAGCGCGAGGCCAGCGGTTTAACCACTACACCACGGAGATCATCTCGGTCCACAAGGAGATGTGGTGGCCAGTTTACTTTCCTCATCACATTTCATACCCACATAATGTCTCTATTCACAGCTCTACCATTTATTGTGAGCCTTGGGAGGTCAGTTTTGACAATCCTATTCTCCAGAGAGCACCACAAGACAGACGCTTTTTCTGGGTTAGTGACGGCATTCATCTCCGTACACCACGCCATCACTTTGTCCAGTGTCCACTGTATCTCCTGAGTTGTTTGATTTCTGTCCCTCCCCTGCCTGTATGCAAGAACATCATCTGCAAATGTTAGTATCCTTCCAGCCCCTGGAGCTTCGAGGATTTCAATCTTGCTCGTATACACATTGAAAAGCACAGGGGAAACTGCTGACTGCTGTGGTAGTCCGGGGGCTATGATTCATGGCTCAGAGGTCCGTGTACCCAGCCGGAGAACCACGCTATCAGAATACACAACAGCTGCAATTCAATTCACCAACCAAGGAATACTTACTCTCTTCTTCATAACAGCGTACATTAAAATATCATATCTGACTGCTGTACGCGTCCTGGAAATCGAGTGCTGCCACCGTCGTCTCCTGTCTGTTTTGGAACCCTTCATAACCATCGTAGGCAAAAGTGGCTGCATTTGACCAAGTATCTTTCCCTGGCCGGTAACCTCCCAAACCTTACGGGGAAGGGGGAAGTTTTTCCTTTTCTAAATTGTCCTGAAGCTTAGCAGCAACATCGGTATCTGTGGCTAAGGGCTTGCGAACGCGGTTTGCGAGTCCGTACACCCGGGTTCGAAACACAGCGGTGCTGGTGTTTTTCGAAAAAGGTATAGGTGCCGGTCGTTCAGAAAGCAATGGCAAACTACTGAACGTAAAATGTGCCCAGGAATCACGAACAGCGAAATCCTGGGGTTGACTGCTACGTCTTGTGAAGGACATGCAACTTATTTTCTTGTCTTTTTTTTTAACAGCAGCGATCTTCTCCAGTATCTTGTCAAAAGTATTATGTAGGGTAATAATCCTAAATCCATTTAGCTTTGAATGATCTTTGCCTGGTTGAGGAAATGGTGTTAAATAGCTATGCACCCAAACCTGGGGTACTGATGTCACCCTGATGGTCAGGCTAAAGCAAGCAGCCATCTCCATAAGTTCCCCACCACTCATATCCATCATGTGGGCACATCTAACCCCATCGGGCCCTGATGAGGTGTCATTTGCTTTTTCTTCAAAACATCATTGACATTGTCTAGCTCAGGGGTCACCAAACTACGGCCCGCGGGTCGGATCGGCCCCCGACGTCATTTCATCCGGCCCGCCGACGGTACTCGAAAATGCTTGATATAACGTATGGAACTAGAGGCGTTATGATACAATTTAAATGTCAATATTATATTTAGAATAATAGGTGATCTCCACACAAAATCAGTATTAACATCTAGAGAAATTAACAGCGCATTAAAAATGATAATTATCAAATGCTACGTATATTCAACGCTACTGTACGGCGCGGAAACTTGGACATTGAACAAGCAACTAGAAAGTCGCATAGAGGCCCTGGATTTGTGGATATACAGACGAATATGTCGTATTTCGTGGAAACAAAATCAGTTACATACAGAGGTTCTAGAAAAACTGGGAATGAAGAGAGAGCTGATGAAAGAAATAAAGAGGAGGCAAGTGAAATATTTCGGCCACGTTAAAAGACATGATACTCTTATAAAAACCATACTGGAGCGTAAGGCTGAGGGCAAGCGAGCAAGAGGTAGACAACTATACAAGTGGGAAGACAACATCAAGAGATGGACGAACATCAGCTTGATATAATGTACATTCAAGGCGAGAGACAGTGTTAGAGATCCAATGTAGCCAACCTACATTGTGGAGACGGAACCTGATTGATTGATTGATTCACACGTGCAGGGACTTCCTGGCTACTATGTGTCTTAAATTTACAATTTTCAATTATAAATTATTGTATCTGGATGTTCTTGTTTATTGTAATGTTTACTTATTTCGCACCATCCCAAGTCCTTCCCCGGCTCGTTGTAGCGCCGCAAACGCTCTGACATTACCATGGTTTCACGAGCAACACACACACACACACACACACACACTCACACACACACACACTCACACACACATATCTTTCCCTCCCCCAGATGCGTCCGGCTGTCAACACAAGTCCAATGCTCCAGAAATATTTACTTATTTTTGACAGTCATCCATTTTATAGGTATGTAACAAGGATTTCTGTGTTAGACAGTAATAGGTAAGTGAACTACAATTGTGAATAGAGGCAATAAAGGTAGCAAACATTGCATTAAAATGCCATAGAATCCTCGTGTTATTACGAAAATATTATCCCCAGCTCAGAAGAATTCCCCGGTCAAGGTGGTAATCGAGCTGGTTGCTAGGCCAGTGTTTTTCAATCTTTCTGCTGGAGCAGATCCGTAAGCAAATGTTTATGTTGCTCAAGGAACTCTGTGCGATGATCCAAGTATCTGTCCTACTTTATGTAATAAACCATATGGGCAGAATTGTTGCATTTAGGCGGTTTCGGTCTGTTTTGGCGGAACCCCTGGCTGCCACTCTCGGGAAAAAAAAAACTCTGCTGTAGGCTGTTTATTTAGACCGGCCCTATTTATATATTTTGCAAACTTAATTATGAGATATATTCTATTACCATAGGTACCTATAAACTTTATATGTACCTATGGTGAGTCGTAGCTTCACCAGTGACTCCTAGTCGCCTGCTTTTCTTGTGTGTCAATAGGATTTTAATTATGTTTCTAATTCAATGTCTTTTTCATTTTCAGATCCCGTTTACTTCACCCTTCATTATGGTTACTAAGAAAAGAAAAGTGAACGCCGAGTGTCGCGTTTTCAATGAAGAATGGGAAGTAAAGTACTTCTTTGTTGAAACAAAGGACCGGAAAACCAGTTGCGTAATATGCAGCTAAAGTGTTGCCATATTGAAAGAGTACAATCTTCGGTGTCACTAAGAAACAAAACATCTATCAACGTATTGAAAGATTTCTGAAAAGTTACGCACTGAGAAATATGAGTCCATGAAACGTGGTTTTGAAACACAAAGAAATCTCTTCACAAGAAAGTTTGATGAAAATGAATCTGTCACTCTTACAAGCTACAACATTGTGTATAAGATGGCAGAAAGAGGAAAACAGTTTACTGATGGCAACTTCATCAAAGAATGTATTATGTAAGCAGAAAATGACTTGTGTCCTGAGAAAGCCGATTTTTTTGGGAACTATCTGCCTTACGGAAAGTTCAGTTGTGCGAAGAACAGAAGAACTTGGAGAGAGCATAGTGCTACAGATACGAGAGAAAACTAGCAACGTGTTTTGGAATTCTCTGGCGCTGTATGAGTCTACTGGTCTCTCGAGTACGTCACAACTTCTCCTGTTCATTTGTGGTGTCAATTTGGGCATTCAGATAACGGAAGAGTTGGCATCCGTTTGCAGCATGCATGGAACAACAACAAGAAAAGACATTTTAATGGAAGTGCAAAAGGTATAATCTTCAGTGGAATCAGGTTTGATGGAGGAAACAACATGGCTGGAATGAGGAAGAGTCTGATGGTACAGATCAGGACTCAGTTGGAAAATGTGCAAATTCCGTGAGCTCTGTTCATATACTGCATCATACATCAGCAAGCACTCTGTGGGGAAAGACTTAGACATTTCTTGTTTACTGAAACCAGTCGTTTCTGCTCTGAACTTCATTCGGGGATATGCACTCAATCACCGTCAGTTAAAGGCGTTTCTTGAAGAAGTTGATTCTGATTTCTGTGACTTGCCTTAACACACATCAGTGAGTGTGGCTCAGCTGCGGTCAAGTCCTGTTTCGTTTTCACAAGCTCCGAAACGAAATAGATGTTTTCCTCACTGAAAAGAATAGAGCTGATCCACAGCTCCAGATCCTACTTGGCTGTAAAAGTTGTCATTTTTGGTGGACATCACATCAAACATGAATTATCTGAATTTCAAACTTCAGGGAAAGGATAATCTCGTCTGTGATCTCTACAGAATCATCAAAAGGATTTCAGAGAAAGCTGTCATTGTTTGTAATACAACAGGAAGGAGAAAACGTTTCTCATTTTCACTGTTTTCAAAAAGTTTTGCGTTACAATCGCCGAAGATGTCAAACTCGATTTTCCGAGAGAGAAAAAAATTGGTGACTTGAAGAAGCATTTGTTTGGAGAGATTTTCAGAGCTTGACAGAATTGAAAGTGACATTCTTCTGTTCCAGAATCCGTTTGATTGCAACCTTGATGATGTGCCAGTTGAACTACAGTTGAAGCTCACTGATTTGCAAGCAAATTACTTGTTGAAAGAGAAGCACAGAGAAAGAAAACTTGTTGAATTTTACCGCTGCTTAGCTGATGTTGAGTTTCCGAAACTGAAGCAATTAGCCACTGGTATGGCGTCAGTGTCCGTCTCCTTGGTCTAGAGGTTACACGAATTTCTCCGTAATCCCGTTCTCCGGTTGCTCAGAAAGCAATGGCAAACTACTGAGCGTAATCTTGCCAAAAAATCAACAATCAGCTGAAAGATGCTGATGTTGACAGCGATGTCCTGTAAAGGCTATGAAATCAAAAATGGTATCAATATTTGGAGCAACTTATATCTGTGAGCAAACATTTTCAAAAATGAAATATGTGAAATCAATACATCGAACGAGATTGACTGATGAACATTTGAAAGCAATTCTCTAGATTGGATGCTGCAATTCCAAACCCAACATGGATGAAATCTTGAAAGCCAAATATCAACTTCACAAATCTCACTAACCTTTTGTGCTGCTTAGTTTGTGAGATTCGTATATGTGCACACTAGGTCTGATGTAACTATCTTTGTTGCTAACGTCGCCTTCTTTGACAACCTTTTGTAGTAAATAAATATGTTGGCTGTCTTTGTTTTTTGTGTGCATTACACGCCATTCACCCATGATTAACTTAGTTATTCGTCTTTTTTTCCCCAGAGCGTTCATTCTGGCTTGCAAGTGTTGTTAACGTTAATTGCATATCTTTTACAGGACGTTTGCAGTGAACACTAGCATATTTTGCTGTTGTTGATGTCTTGGCAAGTTTACGGTTCAGTAGTTTGTCAATGCTTTCTGAACGACCCGCACCTATACCATAGCGTAAAAAACCAGCGGAATGCGGTCTGCTGTCAAATCGCGCGCATCTGTGTTTCGAACGCGGGTATACGGGATTACGAACCGCGTCACAGAGTGCGGCGCAAGTATTGTACAGAATGAGTATGCGGGCCCGCGCTCGTCATTTTTTCAGTTATCCGGCCCGCGGAGAAAAATGTTTGGTGACCCCTGGTCTAGCATAACATGAAAATTAGCAGCAGTAAAACACAGGTGGTGACTATAACCAGAGAAGAAAAAAAAAAAACAACGATTCATCTAAAAGACCACGCCCTGAAACAAGTAACGAGCTTCAAGTACTTAAGAAATATAATATCATCAAACGGCAAATTAGAAGACGCTCTACAACACAGTCTTCCTATCAACTCAATGCTACCAATGCCAAACCTGGACAATGACATAAAAAGAGAAAAGAAAATGACAACAACAGAAATGAGATTTTTTGAGAAGAATACTGGTTGTAGCAGGAAGAGAGAAAATCAGAAATGAAGAAATCGGGACAAAAGTTGGGGTTAAAGCAGCGCTAGATTTTATCAGAATACAGCAAGTCAACTGGTTTGACCATGTGACTAGTGTCAGAATCTCCCTGGCCATCGCCTGGCGGTGACGAACTAGGACTACCGTGAACTCAACTAGCAGCTACTACACAGTGCATGGCAAGTGGTCAGCGTGCTGAACGAAGCGCACGAGAACTAAAAGCAAGGCCAACAAGAAACCATCGCTGGTTTGATGGACAGGCAATGATGTACAGACCAAATGAAAGCAGAGGAAGAGGTCGACCGTGAAAACGAGGGACAGAAGGACTAGCAGAGCCCAGAAAATCCCCATACAAGAAGACTATAAGAGGGCACTCTCCCGCTGTTTATGCTTCACCTCGACACCGCAAGGTACAAGAGAACAAGATGAGATGGGGTGGGACAGCCTTTGGTGTTTAAATGTGTAGTTAGATCATCTCCTACGTTACATCAGACCTTCTACATTGTATTTTTAGTGCCAGTGATGATGATGATGATGATGATGATGATGATGATGATGATGATGATGATGATGATGATGATGATGATGATGATGATGATGATGATGATGATGATGATGATGATGATGATGATGATGATGATGATGATGATGATGATGATGATGATGATGATGATGATGATGATGATGATGATGATGATGATGATGATGATGATGATGATGATGATGATGATGATGATGATGATGATGATGATGATGATGATGATGATGATGATGATGATGATGATGATGATGATGATGATGATGATGATGATGATGATGATGATGATGATGATGATGATGATGATGATGATGATGATGATGATGATGATGATGATGATGATGATGATGATGATGATGATGATGATGATGATGATGATGATGATGATGATGATGATGATGATGATGATGATGATGATGATGATGATGATGATGATGATGATGATGATGATGATGATGATGATGATGATGATGATGATGATGATGATGATGATGATACCATCGGAGATCGCAATATGTGGTGGGGTATGATCGTCCATGTCAGGTAACATGTCTCTTGATGATGATGACTAATATTACTACGAACAACTCTTCTACTATTACTTGAAACCACGCCAGCTCTAGACAATAGCGATAAATGTATTAGCATCTACCCGGCCCACTCACCGACATCCTACCCACAGCAATCAGTTCGATACATCACGACTGAGACACATCAACCTCTAGACCTAACTAGACCTAACCTCTTGACCACCTCTTGATCGTCACCCTGTCACTACACGTACTATCCTCTACAACTTAAGTGGTCACTTGACAAATTGACCACTGTTTGACCACTACTTGACCACGTCATCGAGCACTTTAACCACTACCGTTTCATTATACCTACTCTCCTCTACATTTTAAGTGGTCACTCGACCACTTGACCACTACTTGACCACTTCTTGACCACTACTTAAAAACTACTTGACCACTTCTTAATCATCACCATGTCACTACACGTACTCTCCTCTGCAATTGAAGTAGTCACTTGACCACTTGAACACTGCTTTACCACTACTTGATCACGTCAACGAGCACTTTAACCACTACCGTTTCACTACACCTACTCTCCTCTACAAGTTAAGCGGCCACTCAAATACTTGACCACTACTTGACCAGTACTTTACCACGCCATCTGCCGCTGTAACCACCGTCATGTCACTACACGTACTTTCCTCGACAATTTAAGGGGTCACTTGATCACTTGACCACATCTTGACCACCACTTGACTACTACTTGGCCACCTCATCGCTCACTCTATCCAAAAACGTGTCACTACAGTACTCTCATCTACAATTTAAGTGGACACTCGACCACTTGACCACTACTTGACCACTAATTGACCACCACTTGAACACTAATTCATCACGTCATCGCTCACTTTACCCACCACCACATCACAAACACGTACTCTCCTCTACAATTTAAGTGGTCACTCGACCACTTGACCACTACTTGACCACCTCTTGACCACTACTTGACCACGTCATTGCATACCCTCACATCGGAGGATATTTGGAGTAGATATATTAACCAAAATGTTGCTGAAATCTTTATTTATAGCTATATAAGAGCAATTGAATGTGAAGATTTTCGTACAACTAACCTCATAAACCATATCACTAAGCTTCTGTTCAGAATCAAAATGAAGCTAGCTAACTAACTAACTAACTAACTAACTAACTAACTAACTAACTAACTAACTAACTAGCTATCTAGCTAGCTAGCTAACTAATGAACGAACGAACGAGCCAACTAGCCAACCAACCACACAACCAGCAAACCAACCCACCAGCTATCTAACGCGTATCCATGTATAATGGCCCAGATTGGTTCGCTGATGAATTTCTACAGGTTTCACCCCATAGCTAACCAAAACACGGATAACAAAGTGCTGTTCCCCTCAAACAACCAATGTTAGTATTATTGTCAGTATTTATGTTGTACCATCCATCGTTCAAGCACATATCGGGAAAAAGAGCGCCAAAATAACTAATCTTTACAAAACCCAATATGGAGGGAATACACATGTTCCTCCATTGTTACTGGGTCTTTTACCTCAACCTGGACAGAACATTGGGAGGGGGTCCTTTGTGAGTCAGTGGTCTTGGTCGACTGAGGTTTGACCTTCGCCACAGGCCAGCCCAGGTAAATCCTTTGTACTGGCGTTTATGCTGCCACCACATGTAGCCAACTTAGCAAACTTCAACCTGTTTTCTCTCTCTCTCTCTCTCTCTCTCTCTCTCTCTCTCTCTCTCTCTCTCTCTCTCTCCCTTCTCTCTCTCTCTCTCTCTCCCTTCTCTCTCTCTCTCTCTCTCTCTCTCTCTCTCCATTCTCTCTCTCTACCCCCCTCTCTCTCTGGACGCAGGCTGGAAGTTTGAATGTGGGGGAATTGGTTGTAGATACATACAAGAGTACCACTTTCATGAAACAAAAGTGATTCAGTTATACTGTTGAACTTGTTTACACGAACCTAAGTGTGACGAGAATGCCTGGAGTGTGAAAGAGTTTATATTAAATGTTTTAGCATTCATGGGAGCAAATTATTACTCAACCATTATCGTCAAAAGGTAACATGTAGGTAATTACACCATGCCAAGAAAATAATGTTGTCACATGTGTATGAATGTACACGCTGTATTAGCAAATGTAAAAAGACACTGGTTTTGTACATAATAAACTGGGGGGGAAAGAAAGAAAGAAAATAACATTCCTTGAAATCCTCTCGATCATAAGCAAGATGTCCAGCGTCCCATACAGAATGTTACGGCTGAGGGAAATCCTTTCACCAATCGTCTTAGAACCCATCATCATCATCAAGTGCCCTGCCAGCTGGCGTAGGCGTTCATGGCTCTCCACAGATGTCGGTCTTTGGTTTTCTGGATCAACTCTGCTGCTGATATTCCTCCGTGCCACCGTCTCAATCCATCCAGCATCATTTCTCTTGGTCTGCCTCTGCCTCTCTTCCCCTTGATCTTTCCAGTTGTCACGATGTTCTCCAATGCCTCTCTTCTCGTTACATAACCAAAGAAAGCTATATGTCTCTTTCTTATTGTTGTATATAGTGTTCTAGTTTCATTAGCCTGTTTCAGGCAGTCTTTGTTAGTTTCTCTGGCAGTCCAAGGAATTCGCAACATTCGTCTCAGGAACGACATCTCTGTTGCTTCAAATTTCTTCTTAATCTGTTTATTTACATTCCAAGATTCACTGCCATACAGCAAAACTGGTTCTACGTAGCATTTCAGCACTCTCTTTCTTATACTCAGTGATAGTGACCTATTGCACAAGATACTCTTCATTTTCTGAAATGCGGCCTTTGCTTGCCCTATTCTGCTCTTAATCTCTATTGTACATCTTCCATATGATGTTATAAATGTCCCTAGGTATCTAAAATGATCCTCTTGGTTAAGAATTTGTCCTTCTATTTCTATGCCACATTTTGGTTTCACCATTTTCTTCGATATCATCATTTTTACTGTTTTATTGATATTCAAGGAGAGTCCTTTCCTTGCACTCTCTGTTACTACAGTGTCCAACAATTGTTGTAGGTCTGTTGATTTATCTGCCACCAATACTGTGTCATCTGCATTATTTATATTATAACCTCCAACTAGTATTCCTGGCATCTCTTTGATCTCTCTCATTATTACATCGCTATATAGGGAAAAGAGATCTGTTGTCAAGACACATCCCAGCTAGCTAAATAGTGTAACAGCTAGTTTTAGTTAGTTAGTTAGTTAGTTAGTTAGTTAGTTAGTTAGATAGATAGTTAGTTAGTTAGTTAGTTAGTTAGTTAGTTAGTTAGTTAGTTTGTTAGTTAGATACTTAGTTAGTTAGTTAGTTAGTTAGTTAGTTATTTAGTTAGTTAGTTAGTTAGTTAGTTAGTTAGTTAGTTAGTTAGTTAGTTAGTTAGTTAGTTTGTCAGTCAGTCAGTCAGTCAGTCAGTCAGTCAGTCAGTCAGTCAGTTAGTTAGTTAGTTAGTTAGTTAGTTAGTTAGTCCCCATATCATCCACATGGCACATAGTTAGTTAGTTAGTTAGTTAGTTAGTTAGTTAGTTAGTTAGTCCCCATATCATCCACATGGCACATAGTTAGTTAGTTAGTTAGTTAGTTAGTTAGTTGGTTAGTTAGTTAGTTAGTTAGTTAGTTAGTCCCCATATCATCCACATGGCACATAGTTAGTTAGTTAGTTAGTTAGTTAGTTAGTTAGTTAGTTAGTCCCCATATCATCCACATGGCACATAGTTAATTAGTTAGTTAGTTAGTTAGTTAGTTAGTTAGTTAGTTAGTTAGTCCCCATATCATCCACATGGCACATAGTTAGTTAGTTAGTTAGTTAGTTAGTTAGTTAGTTAGTTAGTTAGTTAGTTAGTTAGTTAGTTAGTTAGTTAGTTATGTAACAAGCTACGTGGAGGGTCCCAAATCCCTTGTCACAATGCTTCAATACTATTCTTTCGCCCTGGCTGGGATAGGTCTTTGCTTGCCAACCCTCCTCCGTTCCCCGGACTTACTGTCACTCTCTCTTTCGACCTCGGGGCCTATTCCCTGATGTGTCTTTCTGGCTGACGCATAGATAACATGGCGATCGTCAGAGTAAACTATAACTTCATTTTAATAAGTTAATAAAGAACAGCACAGGAAAACATCAAGGCAGTTATAACAGATAGTTTTCTACAAAAAAAACAAACAAGGATAAAGTTCAGTTAAGGCACAGAGCCTCATGGCTTTCCATCATAGACCAAGCTGAAGTCAATGTCCGTTCCGTCCACATACAGCTCACCGAATAAGTCTTCAGTTCTTTCCTTCCCGGTACGGTGTGCTAACAACAGGCCTCTGTGGAACCAATATAATGTTCGTGGGAAAACGTCCTGTGATCCCTGGTATCGATGCTGAGTAGAAGTTCATACAATGGGAATAGTTCATGAACGGGAATTGGGTAGGTATCCTTCACTGTCTCAGACAAGGATGGGTGGGTCTGATATTTAGGCGGGGTCCAGCAAGAATACAAAATGACTCGATCCTAGCGTATCGAGATGACTGGCGAGGTGTTAGAAAGGCTGATGGTCATTCTTTCGGGCCAGCGGTGGCTCTATCTCGTAGAGATCATACCCTTGGCCTGGTATGGCCCAAAACTTGACAAGGACTCGTCTGAAACATAACTTTCCGTGTAGAAGCCCTGTCGAGACTTTCAGCTCTATTCACCTCCAAAAGAAGGACCCTTTTCAAATCCACCAGTAGGATGCTGCACTTCATCTGTCTCACTCTTTAAAGTGGCAAATTGACATGAGGCAGTCTACAAATGGTCGTTGTTTAAACGGACATTGTTTTCCCCAGAAGTTGAACTAGTGTGTATTTGGTGCAATTAGCCCTATTGGGTTTTCCCGAAGAAAAGTCAAACTTCTAATCGGTCTATTAAGAAGATCGTGTTGTTAAAGTAACCAAGAGAACTATCTTCCATGGGGATTGAGCGAATAAGAGATCTGAGGGTTCCCGAAAGCTGTTTCCCACTGTTTACCCAAACCCAAAAAAGGCATGAGGACATGGGCCACTGGCGTTTCGCCACAAGTTAGTTAGTTAGTTAGTTAGTTAGTTAGTTAGTTAGTTAGTTAGTTAGTTAGGTAGTTAGTTAGTTAGTTAGTTAGTTAGTTAGTTAGTTAGTTTGATTGTTAGTTTGTCAGTCAGTCAGTCAGTCAGTTAGTTAGTTAGTTAGTTAGTTAGTTAGTTAGTTAGTTAGTTAGTTAGTTAGTTAGTTTGTCAGTCAGTCAGTCAGTTTGTCAGTCAGTCAGTCAGTCAGTCAGTCAGTCAGTCAGTCAGTCAGTTAGTTAGTTAGTTAGTTAGTTAATTAGTTAGTTAGTTAGTCCCCATATCATCCACATGGCACATAGTTAGTTAGTTAGTTAGTTAGTTAGTTTGTCAGTCAGTCAGTCAGTCAGTTAGTTAGTTAGTTAGTTAGTTAGGTAGTTAGTTAGTTAGTTAGTTAGTTAGGTAGGTAGGTGGATGGGTTGGTGGTTGGTTGGTAGTTTGGTTGGTTGGTTGGTTGGTTGATTAGTTAGTTGGTTGTTTGATTGGTTGGTTGGTTGGTTGGTTGCTTAGTTAGTTGGTTGTTTGGTTGGTTGGTTGGTTGGTTGATTAGTTATTTGGTTAGTTAGTTAGTTAGTTAGTTAGTTAGTTAGGTAGTTAGTTAGTTAGTTAGTTAGTTAGTTAGTTAGTTAGTTAGTTAGTTAGTTAGTTAGTTAGTTAGTTAGTTAGTTAGTTAGGTAGGTGGGTGGGTGGGTAGTTGGTTGGTAGGTTGGTTGGTTGGTTGGTTGGTTGTGTGGCGAAACGCCAGTGGCTCATGTCCTCATCTTCTTCTTCTTCAGCGTTCCGAACCATTGAGGTTCTTTGCTGCAAATACAATCCGTCTCCATTCGTCTCTCTGGTGGACCTTCTCTTGCCAGTCGTTGATTCCATGTCCTCATGCCTTCTATAAATTTGGGGAAATAGAGGGAAACAGCTTTCGGGAACCCACAGTTCTCTTGTTTGCTCAATCCCCATGGAAGATACTTTAACAACACGATCTTCTTAATAGAATCATTAGAAATATATCTTTCTTCGGGGAAAACCCGATAGGGTCCCCTACACCAAATGAGCACCAGTGCAAGTTCTGGTGCAATTCATGTCCGTTCCAGCACATACCGTTTGGTAGTTGCAGCATGTCAATTTGATTTAAAGATTAAGACAGAGGTGCAACCTACTACTGATGCAGTTGGAAAGGTAATAATTGGGTTGTGGGTAGTCCAGCCAGACCTGGACCTATAAATGTATTTTGTCTCGACGGGGAAGATGAATTGGCGAAAAGCCAATCATAACATATTAAGAGTTGGTTGACCGTGGGCCAATCTAACTAGGCGTCTTGTTCTTGGCATAGCCGGGGGAGTGAATCTGAACAAAATATCTCCACAGAGGATTTCATTTGTTCTTGGCGGCCGATGAGCTGTTGCTATCTTTCTTCCTACGGCCTGAACTGGGCATACTGTCATCTTTCTGTAGAATATAATCATTGGATAACTACGGTGTGCCGGAAGGAGGGAAGTGCTCCGGGGGATGGGGTCCACCAATCTATGATCTATCTTCTTGAGCCGGAAGAGGCTATCCACAGTGCTATCTCTTTCGTCTTTTGGTCGATAGGATGATGTCGGGAAGATAATGGACTTCTCTATCTCACGGAGAGAACCTGAACTCATCTGAATCTATGGGTTATTTGAGGCACTGCCGGTACATTGCGGCGACAGCTCAGACAAGAGCAGCGGCCGGAAGGAGTGGTATCTTCTTTCTTATTCTTGCTGGGAATGGGGAACGACACTTCTGTACATACACATAATTACCCACACAACCCCACAAGAGCTTGGTCGTGAGAAAGGCATGGTTTGCAAGGGAGAGAGAGGCCGGGAAACGAATGTGCCCAATAATAATAAAGGCTTGGTATGAGTGTAGAGAGTGAGTCTTGTGTGCAAAAACGTGCATAGGGTAGCCGACAGGACGTCTGCAAGCTGGAGGTCTACTCAAGCTCGGACGTAGCCAATCCAGGGGCTACCTGACCGGTAAGGCCCATTCACGAGGGACTCTTATCTAATTAATAGAGTAAGGTAAGGGTTTGACCAGGTTATTAACTGAGGCCCTATTGGTCCTCAGGATTGTGTGATACATGAGTCAGCCCAGTCGCTCAATATTGTTTGTCATCTCCAGGGTCCTCTTCTGTTGGACGGGACTAAATCGGACAGTATCCACAGGGCTTCTACGCTAAAGCCAAATACGTCTGATGAAGCCAGGTCAAGGTATTGGCCATACCACACATGGTGTGACTAACTCTGAGAGAGAGGCAAGGTTGGTCTTGGGCAAAATGACAATTTGCGGTAATGGCGCATCTCAAGTCCTTTCAGCGACATAGGCTCGAGAGCAGTTGGTTTCTTGGCTGGGCCTACGCATGATTATCCTGCATACCCATTTTGTACAGGACAGTGAAAGGCACCTATCCATTATACCTCCATGAACAATTCCCATTATTGGAAACCATAATTCATTTCCCAATCAGTGAAAACCTTGTGCCAAATTAACTCAATTGACTATGAATAGAGGTCCTCAAAAAACAAGTGGCTTTGATTCTACAGAAGCCTGTTGTACGTACAACCAATTACCTGGAAGGAAGGAGATTCTTGCACACGCGGTGAGCTGTATGTGGACAGATCGGACAGTGTATGAAGCTGGGGTCTGTGACGATAGCTACCTGTCTCTGTGGCTGAAGGGCTTGCGAACGCGGTTTGTGAGCCCGTATACCCGGGTTCGAAACACGGCGGTGCTGGTTTTTTCGAAAAAGGTATAGGGGCCGGTCGTTCAGAAAGCAATGGCAAACTACTGAACGTAACACTTGCCTAGTACATCAACAGCAGCTGAAAATGCTGGTGTTGATTGCAACGTCCCGTAAGGGATACGCAACAAATTTTTTTTTTTTAGTCTGTTTAGAACTATCTGTTTTAACTGTCTTGATGTTTTCCTGTGCTGTTCTTTATTAATTTAATAAATCACGTTTTAGTTTACTCCAACGATCACTGTGTTATATATATGGATCAGCCAGAAAGACACGTCAGGGAATAGGACCCGAGGTCGAAAGATAGAGTGACAGTGAGTCCGGGGAACGGCGGAGGGTTGGCAAGCAAAGACCTATCCCAGCCAGGGCTATAGAATAATATTGAAATATTGTTACATAGGTACTTGAGACCCTCCACGTAGCTTGTTACAGGTTGGTTGCTTAGTTAGTTGGTTGTTTGGTTGGTTGGTTGGTTGGTTGATTAGTTATTTGGTTCGTTAGTTAGTTAGTTAGTTAGTTAGTTAGTTAGTTAGATAGTTAGGTAATAAGTTAGTTAGTTAGTTAGTTAGTTAGTTAAGTAGTTAGTTAGTTAGTTAGTTAGTTAGTTAATTAGTTAGTTAGTTAGTTAGTTAGTTACTTAGTTAGTTAGTTAGTTAGTTAGTTAGTTAGTTAATTAGTTAGTTAGTTAGTTAGTTACTTAGTTAGTTAGTTAGTTAGTTAGTTAGTTAGTTAGTTACTTAGTTAGTTAAATAGTTAGTTAGTTACTTAGTTAGTTAGTTAGTTAGTTAGTTAGTTAGTAAGTTAGTTAATTAGTTAGTTACTTAGTTAGTTCGTTAGTTAGTTAGTTAGTTAGTTAGTTAGTTAGTTAGTTAGTTACTTAGTTAGTTAGTTAGTTAGTTAGTTAGTTAGTTAGGTAGGTGGGTGGGTGGGTGGGTGGGTAGTTGGTTGGTAGGTTGGTTGGTTGGTTGGGTGGTTGCTTAGTTAGTTGGTTGGTTGGTTGGTTGGTTGGTTGATTAGTTGGTTGGTTAGTTAGTTAGTTAGTTAGTTAATTAGTTAGGTAGGTAGGTAGGTGGGTGGGTGGGTGGTTGGTTGGTAGGTTGGTTGGTTGGTTGGTTGGTTGCTTAGTTAGTTGGTGGTTTGGTTGGTTGGTTGGTTGATTAGTTAGTTAGTTAGTTAGTTAGTTAGTCCCCATATCATCCACATGGCACATAGTTAGTTAGTTAGTTAGTTAGTTAGTTAGTTCGTTAGTTCGTTAGTTAGTTAGTTAGTTAGTTAGTTAGTTAGTTAGTTAATTAGTTAGTTAGTTGGTTAGTTAATTAGTTAGTTAGTTAGTTAGTTAGTTAGTTAGTTAGTTAGTTAGTTAGTTAATTAGTTAATTAGTTAGTTAGTTAGTTAGTTAGTTAGTTAGTTAGTTAGTTAGTTAGTTAGTTAGTTAGTTAGTTAGTCCCCAAATCATCCCCATGGCACACGGAACTATCAATTACAAAGAGAACTGGTTACTTGCATCAGAAGTCCACATTTTTGGGGCGTGCGGTGAGAAGGGGAAAGCTGGAGTATGTCGTCACAACAAGAAGGCTAGAGGGGAAGAGAGGCAGGGGGAGACAGAGAGAAAATGCCGAACAGTTTCAGATCGTGGCAATGAGGAAAGTCGGTATCAGAAATGATTGGAAGCAGAGAGACAGAAGAATGTGGACAGACATGATAACCAACGCCACACAGCAGGGACTATAAGAAGAACAAACTTGTTCATTGGAAATCGTGTATGTACAACCTGTTGCCATTTGTTGTAGTTTGGGGCACATTTAAAGTGCTTAAAAAGTCGGTGTCTCTGGCATCGCATTATGACTTTCAACTGTTGCATTCTGTATTGTATATTGTAATCTGTTCAGTGCAAAGTTTGTGACATGCCTTCTTTCTTGGACATCCGCACTCATACAATATATTCAGTATATTATAGGGCGTGGCGGGCACTTACGGCCATACCACTTCCCCTTCAAGAGAAACTTAGAACTGAAAAGACGCATTCAATAAATGTACACATTACAATTTTAACTTTAGGGAACTTGATGTAAGCTCGTTAATATTTGTACAATAGGTTACAAGCAGACGTGCAACATTCTACAAATTTTACATATCCAAAGAGTTTTGTCTAGATTCTGATGGCAAATTTTAAGAAATTAAAGTATGTCTAACTATAAAATGATGCTTTGAAATTGAAATATTTAGGCTCTATAGGACTAAACATCTATAAAAGAGAAGGTTGCCTCCCTTTGACTAAATCACATCGTTGTTAGTACGCTTGCCTACCAAGATAGTGGTCTGGTTTTAGTCCCAATAGAAGGTTTATCGACCAGGAAAATTCTGAGCCCGATCCAGCCTAATTAAAATAAGTACCAACATTATTTAGAATTATCTGCAAATTATGTGGGAGGTGAGTTGAGTTGATCCCTAAAGGACAGGCTTCTATCAAAAGTGATTACCAGATACTGCAGTCTGCTTTCTCTAATCATATTTCTACAGTTTATCGAGAGGTTTGGGAGAGCTTTAACAATCCTATTGCTCAGTGAGCACCACAAGACCTTTATGGGTCTGAGCTGAAACTTAATAAATGTATGTGAGCGGTTGATTCTTTTGTTACAAATGAACGGCGGGACTAGCTTATGGAGCTTGAGGGCATCCCAGGCAGTAGGCTGCTCAATGTACGATGTGGCGACTAACAACACTCCCTGGGGTGAGAGGGATCTGCTATCACACTTCAACAACGGGATGTCTTCAGCCCCGGGACATAGATGCCCTCAGTCCACAAAACCCCTTCAGCCCTTGGATCACTATCTCCCTCACTCTCAACCAAGGGACGTTACCCGTTTCAAACCTCGTTCTGAACTCATGACACAACTCTGGTATCTAACTATGATAACAATATGGTGTATTATACAAGATGAATGAGGATGATGATGATAACTCCAAGGTAAGCCTCGCAGGATCTATGAGAGATAGGCCGTGGCAAGTTTCGAGTAGCCTCAAGGTTGCAATGTCATCACGGCCACGAGCTCTAGTATCACACTATGTGGTAAGTCGGACACGCTCACCGAATATATCATGCCTCCGGCCAGGTATCGGCTTCTCCCCTTGGGCAGGATGGCTGGCGTGTCGAACTACTAGGACTTGGGACCTCCCGTGGATGACGTCACTGAAGTTTGGACCACACTAGGGTAGGCACAACTACTGTCGCTTGTGTGGCGATGAAACTAGGACACTTCTCCGAAAGAAAATCCGAAAATATCTAGAGAACTATTGGTCTAGCGAGAGGTGGATCTCGCACTCAATGGTATTGGCAGTCACAAATGTCCAGGCGACCAGCGTAAATCAGCAGACTAGTAGCGCGGGTATCACAGCGCAGGTACATCTCTCGCTGAAGAGTGGCACTGTAGAGAAGTCAAAAGCAGGTAACAGTTCTTTCCTAATATCATTAGCCACAGGGGACCAGGCACTTGGTAGCGAAGACATCATAGCTAGCTGGCAGGATGGTATTCAGTCAAGGTCACAGCTGGAACAATAACAACATCGAGATACTTGCCCAGGTGATATCAAGAACAAGGCCATGGGTGCTGTCATGTGTGCTGTCAGGCTCTGCCTCATTTGTATAATTTAATTTTTTTTATATATGAGGTCACGAGTAATATTGCTTGCTTGGGCATATATTTTCATAATTCCCGGACTAAGGGCGATAACTAATTCGATATTTTTCCTCGTTAAGATGCCGCTACTACTTCCGGAAGGGTTAAACAATTCAAGCCCGTGGTAGCTACCATTCAACGGAAGTTCATTTTCTCAACTTTAGCGCATGCGTAAGAATAGTTGTCCACGGGCAGTGATAGTAATTGACCACTCATGTTGAATTTCTAGCCTATAGACTTCTGCTTCTTAACGAAAAATAGGCCTTAGCAAAATATGAACTGTCGGAGACATGAACTTACACACAACAAAATTTACGATGACGCTATGTACTTACAAAAATATTATGCTGAAGAAATGCATTTACAAAAACAATTAACCGCCGAAGAGATGAACTTACCTATACGCACAAATATTGCTGGTGACAGAATGAGGGACACGTCTGTTTGGCTTGAGAGGTACATTTGTATTCTATGAGGGATACTTCTCTATGTGTTGTGGAAGAGATGAAATCGGAAGTGGACACTTTTGTGAGAGTAACTGGGACAGTATGTAACAGTAAGTGGTAATTTGTGTGAGGGTGTCGACAAGTTGTAATAGCAAGTTGAAATTTTGTGAGCGCAAGTAAGGATGTTGTTAGAACCTGTAGGTATGTCGATAGGGGAAGTCGACAATATGAGAGAGGCAGTGGACAAGTTGTTAAGGAAAATGGACAGTTGTTACAGTAAGTGTGTGATTTGGTGGGGGAGGTCTACAAATTGTAATAGCAAGTTGACAAATTGTTATAGCCAGCTGGCAAGTTTTCAAGAACAAGAGGGGCAGTTTGAAGTCGAGTGGGGAAGTTGTTAGGGCAATTTGACAAGTTGTGAGAGCAAGTGAAGTAATTGTGAGAACCAGCAGGCAAGTTTGTAAGAGTAAGTGGCCAAGTCGTGAACGTAAGTGGATAAGTTGTTAGGGCAATTTAACAAGTTCTGAGAGCCAGTGGACAAATTTGTAAGAGATAGTTGACAAGTTGACAATGCAAGTGGGGAAGTTGTTATGGTAAGTGTGTTAGTTGCTAGGGCAAGTCGACAAGATACGCGTGGTAGTGGACAAGATGTTGGGGTAAATAGCGGAGTTGTTGGGGCAAGTGGGGAAGTTGATAGGTCAATTCTACAAGCTGTGAGAGGATGTGAGGAAGTTATAGTATGTGTGCAAGTTAATAAGTTGACAATGCAAGTGGGGAAGTTGTTGTGGTAAGTGTGTCAATTGCTAGTGCAAGTCGACAAGATATGAATGCTAGTGGACAAATTGCTGGGGCAAATAGCGAAGATGTTAGGGCAAGTGGGGAAGTTGATAGGTCAGTTCGACTAGTTGTGAGAGGATGTGGGGAAGTTGGTTGGTCCAGTGGGCAAGTTGGTAGAGCAAGTCGACAAGATGTGAGAGTTAGTGGGGAAGTTGTTATGATAAGTGTGCAAGTTGCTAGGACAAGTCGTTAAGGTGCGACATCTAGTGGCCAAGTTGTTAGAGCAAAATAGGGCGTTGTTAGATCCAGTAGACAAGTTGGTAGGCCAATTCGGCAAGTTGTGAGAACAAGTGGTGAAGTTGTTAGTTTCAGTGGGCTAGGGCGAGTCGACAATCTGTGAGAATTAGTGGGGAAGTTGTTATGATAAGTATGCAAGCTGATCGGGCAAGCCGACGAGCTGTGAGAACTAGTGGACAAGTTGTTAGGGCAAGTTGACCTGTGTTGGTTTCTTTGTTTGTGTCAGTCTGTTGTGTCAGTTTTCAGTGGTTGTATCAGTTTTCATTGGTTGTTTCATTTAGTCGTTCTGTCATTTTTTTTTTTTTTCAGAGAGTGCGTCGTTTTCAGTTGTCGATTTCTTTTTGTGTTACATTGTTACTTTGACGTTTACATTTGGATAACTTTTTTTTCTTTGGTTGTGTCAGAAGTTGTCGCTGGTCGTGTCAGTTTTCAGTGTTCGTGTCCCTTTGATTGGTTATGTCGCTTCTTTGATAGTCTCAATGTTTGTCATTTTCAGTGGTTGTGTCTTCTTCGGTTGTTTTTTGTTTCCTTTTGTGTATTACATTTTGACCTTTATAGTCGGCTGTCTTGTTTTCTTTGGTTGTAACAGTTTGTCGTTGTGTCAAGTTTTCAGTGTTTATGTTGGCAGTTTTCATTGATTGTTTTATCTTTCCTTGTTTAGGTCATTTTGCCGTTGTTTAATTTGTTCTTGGTTGTGTCATTTTCTGTTGTTGTCTATTACATTTTGACGTTAACATTTGTATCTTTTGGTTTCTTTACCTGTGGCAGTTTGTCGTTGTGTCAGTTTGTCGTTGTGTGATTTTCAGTGGCTGTGTAATTTTTTTCTTCATTGTTTGTGTCGTTTTTTCGTGTCGTTTTATTTTCTTAGTATTTGCCGATTTCTTTGTATGTTTTGGTTTTCTTTGGGTACCCTGTTCAGTGTTTGTGTCAGTTTTCTGTGTTCATGTCAGCAATTTTCATTCGTTGTTTCAGTTTTCATTTTGTTTTTTGGGTGTCAGTTTCTCTTTGTGTCGGTTTGTTGTCGATTTCTTTTTGTGTACGTTTTTGTTACATTTTGGATGTTTTGCGTTTCTTTTGTTTGCGTCAGTGTGTTGTTGTGTCACTTTTTATTGTTTGTGTCATTTTTTTTTCTTAGTTGTGTCATTTTAAGTTGTTGTCTGTTACATTTTGACATTAACATTTGTATCTTTAGGTTTCTGTGTTTGTGTCAGTTTGTCGTTGTATCATTTTGTCGTTGTGTGATTTTCAGTGGCTGTGTCATTTTTTTATTGTTTGTGTCATTTTATCGAGTCATTTTATTTTTTTAGTAGTTATTGATTTCATTGTATGTGTTACATTTTTGATGTTATGGTTTTCTTTAGGTGTCTTGTTCAGTGTTTGTGTCAGTTTTCAGTGTTTATGTAATTTTTTTTTTTCATTGGTTGGTTCAGTTTTCACTTTTTGTTTGTGTCAGTATGTCTTTATTGATTTCTTTGTGTGTATGTGTTTATTACATTTTGGATGATTTCTTTTGCTTGCGTCAGTGTGTTGTTGTGTCAGTTTTCATTGCTTGTGTCGTGCTGTGTCATTTTATTTTTTCAGTAGTTGTCGATGTCTTTGTATGTGTTACATTTTTACGTTTACATTTGTTCAGTGTTTATGTCATTTTTCATTGTTTTTGTCAGTTTTCATTGTTTGGGTTGGTGAATTATTATCATATATGTGTATGTGAGTGAGTAATTTGAGCCCTTAGTGAGCGCCTATTTGTCGACCTTGATGGAACGGGTAACCGATGACCTCATAAGTTTTGTACATTACGCTATATCTGACGCCATTTTGCCTTGTCGTTGCCTTTTAAGTGCCGTGTCGTTGTTTGCTCCTAATGGGCATGCACCCCTTATGCACTCAGTGTGAGAAGGAAGTTATCGATATCTCACAATGAACCTTTTCTGATTACAGATTATGTGAACACGCGGACAAATAAGTTGGCAACAATGATAGAGTGGGGGGTTATGACGTCATCACCTCTCACAGGTACAAAAGACAGCTATTATTTCACAAACACATTACACAGCATACAATACAAACTAGCTTTATAGTACATAGTACATAAGATTTACAAATACTTAGTGAAACAATAAGTACCCTCGCTATTCTACTACTACTACTACTACTACTACTACTACTACTACTACTACTACTACTACTACTACTACTACTACTACTACTACTACTACTACTACCACCACTACAACTACCACTAGCACTACCACCACCACCACCACCACCACCACTACTACTACTACTACTACTACTACTACTACTACCACTACCACTAGCACTAGCACCACCACCACCACCACCACTACTACTACTACTACTACTACTACTACTACTACTACTACTACTACTACTACCACTACCACTAGCACTACTACTACTACCACCACCACCACCACCACCACCACCACTACTACTACTACTACTACTACTACTACTACTACTACTACTACTACAACTACTACTACTACTACTACTATTACTACCACTACTACTACTCCTACTACTACTACTACTATCTATTTACTATTACTACTGCTACTAATATTTCTAATACTACTCTATACTACTTGTAGTCCATCTCCACCTCTTCTTCCTCTTCTTTTCCTACATTCTCCACTACTACTACTACTACTACTACTACTACTACTACTACTACTACTACTACTACTACTACTACTACTACTACTACTACTACTACTACTGTTTTGTTACTATTACTACTATTGCTACTATTACTATTAACCAATATTATTACTACTTATATCCATGGTGATGATGATGATGATGATGATGGTGGTGTTGGTGATGATGATGATGATGATGATGATGATGATGATGATGATGATGATGATGATGATGATGATGATGATGATGATGATGATGATGATGATGATGATTGCTGCTATTACAACTACTATTACAAATATTATTACTACTTGTATTACTGAACCATACCATTGGAGATTGCAATATGTGGTGAGGTATGATCGCCCATGTCAGGCAACATATCTCTTGATTATGATGACTAATACTACTACGAACACCTCTATTACTATTATTATAAAACCACGCCAACTATAGACAATAGCGATAAATGTATTAGAATCTACCCGCCCCACTCACCGACATCCTACCCACAGCAGTCAGTTCGATACCTCACGACTGAGACAGAACAAACTCTATACCTAACTACTTGACCACTACTTGACCACCCCTCGACCACCTCTTGATCGTCACCTTTTCACTACACGTACTCACCTCTACAATTTAAGTGGTCACTTTACAACTTGACCACTACTTGACCACTACTTGACCACGTCATCTAGCACTTCAACCACTACCGTTTCATTACACCTACTCTCCTCTACATTTCAAGTGGTCACTCGACCACTTGACCACTACTTGACCACTACTTGACCACCTCTTGATCATCACCATGTCACTACAGTACTCTCATCTACAATTTAAGTGGTCACTTGACCATTTGACCACTGCTTGAGAACTACTTGATCACATCATCGAGCACTTTAACCACTACCGTTTCACTATACCTATTCTCCTCTACAAGTTAAGCGGCCACTCGACCACTTGGTCAATACTTTACCACTACTTTACGAGTACTTGACCACGTCATCTGCCGCTTTAACCACCGTCATGTCACTACACATACTTTCCTCGACAATTTTAGGGTCGATTGACCATTTGACCACCTTTTGACCGCAACTTGACCACCACTTGACCACAACTTTATCACCTCATTGATCACTTTATTCACCACCGTGTCACTACACGTACTCTCATCTACAATTTAAGTGGTCGGTCGACAACTTGACCACTACTTAACCACTAATTGACCACCAAGCCAAGGCCGAGAAATGGGAAGAGTTTTGCAGGAAGGTGTGCTCCGAGCGATCTCTTACGACATTCTGCCTCCTCCATAAGAGCATGAACGGTACTGCACAACGTAGGTATATTCCACACTTTCAAGGCACAGACCTCACATGGAAAAAGTCGGATGCGGATAAAGGTAAGGCCCTTCTTGCACGCTACATAGAGCAGACTGACCAGAAAGATGAGCCCGCCAGACAGAGGACCACAATGACACTCTCTCAGTTGTGCGAGGGGGTCGGGACAGACGAGGAATGGATAATCACGGCTGAGATAATGCGTACGGTGCTCAAGAAATCATCTAACACCGCCCCAGGCCCAGACGGCATCCGATATGGTGACCTACTGGTGATATCAGATGATGACATGGAAGAACTAGCCAGAGAATTCAACACCAGTATCCAGAGGGGTCAGATCAAAGAAGAATGGCTACACAGCTACTTGCTGTCGCTGCCAAAACCGAACAAAGACCATTCCAAGATAAGCGGCTACAGAATCATTACGATGCAGAACACTGCTGGCAAGCTACTGGAGAAAATTGTAGCACACAGACTTGCTTGTGACTTGGAACAACTCGGCTGCTTCCCTCCCACACTTGGAGGATACAGACGTATACATGGCTTCCGGTTTCAAGATGGCGACGGACGGTCGTGTTGTTTTGTGTTCGTTAACTTTTTCGCGTAGGGGATGGATTTATTCATCTCTTGCGTGTAATTGGTGTGCCAGGATGTAAAACCAGGAGTTTATACTCAAGATCTGCGCGGGTGCTACGGAGTTCGTGCATCGAGCGAAGCCTTCCTTGAGTGAATTTTCAGCAGCGTGTGTGGTTCTCAGCAGTCTGTGTTTACGTTTTTTCAACATGGCGGAACAACGTGTGTTTTCCGAGGGTTCAGCAGTCAACATAACGAAGCGGCGTGGTAGCCGCGCAGGGAGGAAGAAACAAGGTAAGCGCGGTGGTTTGAGGCGTTTTAGACTCAAGTGTCACCGTCTAGGACTCAGGAACATCCGTATTCTATATTGGAACTGTGCCAGTGTAAAACAACGGGGCTCTATTTTAGAAACCCTAGTTTACAGGAACGACATTGTAGCACTCCAGGAGACGAGACTGGGCGATCAGCCACTCCGAATTGCCGGCTTCAAATGTTTCTACAACAGACGACATCTGGGAACGGCGATTCTCGTTCGCGACAGCATGGTGGCGTCAGAGCTAGACATGTCCAGTTGGGACAGTGACGATATACAAATACAGGCGTTGAGAGTTCATTCCAGTGTACCATTCGTGTTGGTGAATGTTTATGCCCGCAATGGGAGTATGGACGCCCAGAAGTGGCAGTGCTTAAGTGGCATATTAGGCCACGAGAGGAATGTTATTTTCTGTGGTGACTTCAACGCTAAAGGCAGATCATGGGGAAACACTTCCTCCAATACACAAGGGGAGGAGCTCGAGACTGCACTGGAAACCATCGACCTGGTTTGTATCAACAGTGGCTGTGTCACCAGGACAGCAAGCCGTCCAGGCGATGAGGACAGTGCTATTGATCTGGCGCTAGTTTCACCTTTACTCACTACAGTGTGTAGATGGGGTGTCCTAGGACACCATGGCAGCGACCACCACCCTTGCAGCATATTGGTGGAGAAAGGCAGAACCAGGCAGCACAAGCTAAAGGTAAAGACGTTCCAGTATGACAGTACAGGGCAAGATGTGGTGAGTAAAATAAGACGTGACAAGCGCAGAACGTTTCAGGGCAGGAAAAAAAGCTGGGAGCAGCCACCGTGGTGGAGTTTCGAGGTGGATAAGGCGTGGGTGGATAAGCGTAGTGCTGTAAGGAGATGGCAAAATGCCAAGAAGAACAGAGCTGGTCATCCTAGTCCCTGCTTGCACTTAGAAAGAGAGATGCACACAAAAGTAAGCTATTTCAAAAAACTGGTCACGGTGGTTAAAAGGGAAAAATGGGCAGAGGTGTGTCAAAGGGTAAGCACAGACAAGTCACTGAAATTGTTCTGGCGACTACATAAAAGCATGAGTGGTGTAGTCAAGAATAAGAGCATTTCTGACTTCCAAGGTGCTGACCTCATCTGGCAGAGGACTGACGAAGACAAGGGCAAAGCCCTCTTTGAACGCTACCTTGAGCAGGGCAACCAGACAGACATGGGAGGTCGAAATCTGGCCAAGGAGGTCACCTCAGACAGATGCAAGGCCCAGAACACTCCGGATGAAGACACAGTGACAGTGAAAGAAATCAAGGCTGTGCTTCGACGATCAAAAAACAGTGCTCCAGGTCCTGATGGCATAAGATACGACGACATAAATAGGTGTACCGACAATGAGCTAGAGAAACTAGCAGACATGTACAACAACAGTATAGGGAGTGCTAGCATCAAGGAGGAATGGTTACACAGCTATCTGATTCCCTTGCCGAAGCCTGACAAAGACCACAAAAAAATTCAGGGATATCGAATTATAACCATGCAGAATACAATAGGCAAGCTGCTGGAGAAGGTAATTGCCAGGAAAATATCAAGCCAACTAGAGAGGCAAGGTGTTTTCCCACCTACCCTGGGTGGGTACCGTCCAAAAAGAGAAACCTGGACCAATGCAGCAGTCTTTGCCCAGGATGTCTATGAAGGTTTCCACTCAGGCACTGAAACCGTTGCTGCAGCGATTGATCTTGAGGACGCATACAACAGAGTACCACTGGATTTTTTAATGTTTCAGCTTCTTGAACTAAACGTAAGTCCATTCCTCCTTAGTTGGATCGCTGCAGCCCTCTTCCAACGGAAAGTAGTTTTTAGATGTGGCAGTTGGACTTCGGAACCAACAACAATATATCCTGGCCTACCACAGGGATCACCATTATCTCCGGTACTGTTCAACGCCTACACAGTGAGAATCACCAATGAGCAGATCACTGGACCTGGCAGGACATTGTCATATGCCGATGATGTTTTAGTGTATCGTCAGGGTAAGGATAGAGAGGAGGTTGCTGGGGAACTACAAACCGAACTCAATCGCATAAGTACTTGGTGTGATGAAGCTGGGGCAATGGTTAACCCAACAAAGGCAACAGTGACTTGGTTCTCGTTGAATAATCATATTGTCAACAATCCAACACCAACTGTAATGCTGTGTTCAGAGACGGTGGAAAGAACGCAGGCAATGAATTACCTGGGGATATGGTTTGATCGAAGCCTTGCTTATAATGTGCACATAGACCAGGTGATAACAAAGGCCAATCGGGGTTTGGCAGCGATGCGGGTGATGGCGGCAGCAAACTGTGAGCAGCGCCATCTATGTCTTCTGTACGAGGGGCTGGTCATGTCTGTTTTGGAGTATGCAATGGCAATCTTGACTCTCAGCCATAAGCAGATAGAAAGGATGGAAAGAATACAGAATGAAGCTATGCGCATTATTCTTGGATGTACAAGAGATACAGCATGCAGGGCGATGCGCTACCTTCTTGATTTTCCAACCATTGAAGAGAGAATACAAGTTTGCAGGGCACGCGCCTACCTCAGAATTAACGCAAACACACAACATCCACTGCATAGTGAAATTAGGAAGGTGAAGGGCAGCAGGTTAAAAAGAGGACGGTCGTGGATGGGTCAAGCCGAAGACATTCTTCAACAGGTGTGTTCACTTGAGGACTTAGAACCTGGCGAGGAGTGGGTGCAAGTGCCAACAGACTTCTGCACATCCTTTTCAGTTTGCATCCAATTAGATAGAAAATCCGGCTGCTGTTGAGGCTGAAGTACAAGCGTTGATTTTCGAGAATTCGCTAGACGGTGACGCGGTCATCTACACAGATGGGTCGGTCGTCCGACATGTGAGAAGCTCATGGGCCTTTACAGCTCGGGCCGGAGGGAGAATTGTGAAGGAGGACTCTGGTGCTTTCACTGAAACCACAAGTAGCCTGACCATGGAAGTCATGGCAGTAAGTAAAGCAATAACATGGCTCGAGACACAGACATTCACCAGGGCTTGTTTCCTTAGCGACTCAATGAACATGATCAAGAGGATAGAGGAGGGGTCGATCCGAAGAGAATGGTTGCTGCCTCTGAAGCGGTCTCGGCTGGCAAAGATTAGTTTCATCTTCGTGCCAGGGCATGCGGGAGTACAAGGAAATGAGCGGGCTGACAAGCTCGCAGGTGAGGCTACTGTGGAGGGCGGACGCGCCATGGACCAGGCTGACATTCTGAATGCTCTACGTATTGTGAGACTTTTGCGAGAACCAAGTGATGACTGTGAATCTACAACAATGGCCAGACTGCTAGAGCATCAAATTAAAAGAGGTGTGGCCAAACAAGAACACTACGCAGGAAGCCAAAGAAGATTGATAAACCAACACAGAACTGGCGTCGTTAGCCGCTACACGCTGCGGGATTTGCTGAGGAGGGGATCCGAGCACTTATGGACTGAATGGTTCGATGTGCAGCGAGGATGATCTGTCGACTAACTAACTAACTAGACGTATACATGGCTGAATGCGGCGGTCTTTGCTCAAGATGTTTACGAAGGATTTCAGATCAGAGTAGAGAAATGTGCGGCCGCCATAGACTTAGAGGACGCATATAATAGAGTATCTTTCGAGCACTTGATGCAAACCCTCCTCAGACTGAAAGTGCACCCTCACCTTGTACGATGGATAGCTGCAGTTCTGCTCCAAAGGAAGGTGGTGCTAAGATGCGGGAGTTGGTCTTCTGAGCCGATAACGATATGTCCAGGATTGCCTCAAGGTTCACCACTGGCACCAGTACTATTCAACGTGTATACGGTGCCGATCACTGAACAACAGTTTGACGGGAGAGGTAGGACTCTGTCATTTGTTGATGACATTCTCGTGTATCGACAGGGTCGAGATAGACAGGCGGTTGCCAATGATATGTAGGGCGAACTAGATCGAATTTCCTCATGGTGTGCTGATGCCGATGCCCTTGTCAACCCTGCAACGGCATAGGTTACATGGTTCTCCCTAAACAACCATATCGTGAACACAGACCTGCCGGCAGTAAGAATGGATGGGAGCATTTTGAATAGAACCCAGTCAATGACATATCTTGGCGTGAGGCTTGATCGTGGCCTGTCCTTCAGAGATCATGTCGATTATGTCATAACGAAAGCTCGAAAAGGTTTGTCAGCAATGAGAGTCATGGCGACTGCCAATATCGAGCAAAGACTGTTAATACTTCTGTCCCAAGGACTGATGCTTTCACGCATCGAGTATGCCCTGGAAATCCTCACTGTCAGCCCTACACAGATTGGAAGACTTGAAAAGGTACAAAACGAAGCCATGCGCATCATTTTGGGCTGCACGAGAGACACCAGCTGTGTAGCAATGAGATACCGCCTTGACTTCCCGACAATGGAACACAGGATCAAGATCTGGAGAGCTCGTGCATACTTAAAAATAAGTGCAGATGAGCAGCACCCTCTGCATGACGCTATATTCAGAGAAAAGGATGACAGGCTAAAGAGGGGCAAATCGTGGATGGGTCGGGCGGAAGATGTCGTCAGATAGGTCTGCAGTCTTACCAGTATCAACTCCGGCAAGGAATGGGTGCCGGTGCCTCCAGCTTTTAAGTGCACTTTCTCCTGCATTATCACACTCGACAGACCGTGCAGTGAGCAAAACCCTGCCGCTGTCAATGCAGAGGTCAACGCGCTCATCTATGAACACTCAGATAGCCCAGAAGTGCTCATCTATACAGATGGATCTGTTGTAAAGCAGCAGAGAAGTGCGTGGGCATTTACAGCCCGTCCAGCTTGCCGAACCGTTCAAGAATCCAGTGGTGCCCACTCTATGACCTCGAGCAGCATGACGGTGGAGGTGATGGCAGTTACACAGGCTTTCATAATGCTGGAATCACAGCATTATACCAACGTGTGTGTACTAAGTGATTCAATGAGCATGATTCAGAAGGTTGGAGCTGGGTCTGTACGTAGACAGTGGACTGAGTCGCTGCAGAAGTCTGTTGTCCGTAAAGTCACCTTCATCTTCGTCCCGGGACATGCGGGAGTCGAGGGAAATGAACGAGCTGATAAACTGGCTGGCTCTACACCCTCTGTAGATGGCCAGCCCATGGATCGTGCCGATGTTATTAACGTTCTTAAAGATATGGCGAGAACAGAGGACTTTGACGTCAGTGAATCCACATCGCTGTCCAGGATGAAAAACTTGGGAGTAAAATTCGGCACGGCCAGGCGCGAGAAGTACATCGGGAAAACAAGGCGCCTCGTCAACCAACACAGAACTGGCACTATTCGTCACCGGACGCTGATGCATATGCTGGGGGAGGATCTGAACACCTATGGACATTTCCGGAGTGCAATGAAGATACCCCAACTGATAACTGATAATTGGCCACTACTTGACCACTAATTGACCACCACTTGACCACTACTTGACCACGTCATCGCTCACTTTACCAACCACCACATCACTACATGTACTCTCCTCTACAATTTAAGTGGTCTCTCGAACACTTGACCACTACTTGACCACGTCTTGACCACTAATTGACCACGTCATTGCACACCCTCATATATAATTTGTGAAGTCACTTGACTATGGTTTCTTTCTTTTTTCTTTATATATATATATATATATGTGTGTGTCTATGTGTGTGTGTGTGTGTATATATATATATATATATATATATATATATATATATATATATATATGTATGTGTGTGTGTGTGTGTGTGTGTGTGTGTGTGTGTGTGTGTGTGTGTGTGTGTGTGTGTTTTATTACCATTATTATATACATTCTTTGAATTGTTTGCTTTCTTAATTGGTGTTGTTATTGTTTTATGTTGTATACTATACGTACCTATAATTGAAGGGGTCACTTGACTACCCCTTAACCACTTTACTACCACGGAGTTATCGCCCTTTGTGGTGCAGTACGCCACAAGTGCGCCACAAAAAAACGGGCGGCTTCCTAATTTAATACACTACTCTAGTGTATTTCAGTCAAAATCAAAGGCAAACCAATAGATATAATTATTATACAAGTATATGCACCAACAACAAGCAGTAGTGATGAAGAAATACAACACTTTTACAACGAAATAGAACTGGCATGGCTCAAATTGGATCATAGGAAATAAACACAATACTTGGAGAATTTAATGCAAAAGTAGGAAATGGGAAAATGGAGGATGTAGTTGGGAATTATGGTTTAGGTACAAGAAATGAAAGAGGGGAAAAGCTAATAGAATGGGCAAATATCAATGATATGATAATTGGAAACACGTGGTTTAAACACCACAAAAGACGACTATACACATGGAAAAGCCCTGATCAGAAAATACGCAACCAAATTGACTACATACTAATTAATTAAAGATTTAGAAATGCTCTAATTAATGTAAAAACAATACCTGGCGCCGACTGGAATAGTGATCATGTACCACTATGTGGACAAATAAAAGTAAGATTAAAGAGAGGGGAAAATATGGTTAGGAATATGAAACTTAATAAAGAGGTTCTGAAAGTAGATAAAGAATTTCAAGAACAATAAATAGTGACTGTGAAAAATTGGTACAATTTAATAGCTAAAATACAGAGTATAAATGAACAATGGGACATGTTAAGGGACTCCATTAGTCAAACTAGCAAAGAAATATTACCGGGAGAAGTCAAATACCTCAGAAATAATGGCTGAATGACGAAATCCTAATTCCGATGGACAAAAGAAAATAGAGTAAAAATTACAAACAAAAGTACGCTAAGATAAATAAAGAAATAAAAGATAAATGTTTGAAGGCAAAAGAAAGTTGGTTAATCGAGCAAGCAAACAATATGAATTAAATGCCATTAAAAACACACACAAAATATGCACAAACAAATCAGCGAGCTCACGGAAAGAAAAATAAGAATAAATACAGGGTGTTTGAAATCAAAAACAGGAAAGATATTATTGGAGGAAGGTGCTATAATGAAGAGGTGGAATTAGTATATAAGAGAATTATATGATGCGGAAAGGGAAGAATTAACAGAAGAAAGTAACTTAGAAGGTCCACCTATTCTAAAAGAAGAAGTCGCTGACGCTATGAAATATATGAAGAAAGGAAAAACAGCTGGACCATATGAAATCACAATAGAAGAATTAGAAGTATTTGGAGAATTTGGAGTAGATATATTAACCAAAATGTTGCTGACATCTTTATTTATAACTATACCAAAAAGACCGGGAGCAATTGAATGTGAAGATTTTCGTACAATTAACCTCATAAACCATATCACTAAGCTTCTATTCAGAATCAAAATGAGGAGAACCAGAAAGAAAATAAAAATGGAAATTAGTGAAGAACAGTATGGATTTGTGGAGGGAAAGGGCACAAACAATGCAATGTATACATTACGGAGACTAATAGAAAGTTCAATAGAGAAACAGAAAGACATATATTTATGCTTCATAGATTATACAAAGGCATTTGATATAGTAAAACATGATGAACTGATTAAAATGTTGGAAGATCTCACCATTGATGGGAAATATTAAAGAATAATAAAGAATATTTACTGGAACCAAGTAGCAGCAATTAAAATTCGAGATAAAGAGGGTAGTTACGAACACATAAAGCTAGGAGTACGACAGGGATGTGTCTTGTCACCAGATCTCTTTCCGCTATATAGCGAAGTAATAATGAGAGAGATCAAAGAGATGCCAGGAATACTAGTTGGAGGTTATAATATAAATAATATACGCTATGCAGATGACGCAGTATTGGTGGCAGATAAATCAACAGACCTACAACAATTGTTGGACACTGTAGTAACAGAAAGTGCAAGGAAAGGACTCTCCTTGAATATCAAGAAAACAGTAACAATGGTGATATCAAAGAAAATGTTGTCACCAAAATGTGACATAGAAATAGAAGTGAAAATTCTTAACCAAGTGGATAATTTTAGATACCTAAGGACATTTATAACATCATATGGAAGATTTACAACAGAGATTAAGAGCATAATAGGGCAAGCAAAGGACGCATTTCAGAAAATAAAGAGTATCTTGCGCAATAGATCACTATCACTGAGTGTAAGAAAGAGAGTGCTGAAATGCTATGTAGAACCAATTTTGCTATATGGCAGTGAATCTTGGAATGTAAATGAACAGATTAAGAAGAAATTAGAAGCAACAGAGATGTAGTTCCTGAGACGAATGTTACGAATTCCTTGGACTGCCAGAGTATCTAACAGCGACTGCCTGAAACAGGCTAATGAAACTAGAACACTATATTATACAACAATAAGAAAGAGACAAACAGCTTTCTTTGGTCATGTAATGAGAAGAGAAGCATTGGAGAACATCGTGCCAACTGGAAAGATCAAGGGGAAGAGAGGCAGAGGCAGACCAAGAGAAATGATGCTGGATGGATTGAGACGGTGGCACGGAGGAATATCAGCAGCAGAGTTGATCCAGAAAACCAAAGACCGACATCTTGCTTATGATCGAGAAGATTTCGCGGAATGTTATTTTTTTTTTTCCAGTTTATTATGTACAAAACCAGTGTCTTTTTACATTTGCTAATAAAGCGTATACATTCATACACATGTGAACACATTATATTCTTGGCATGGTGTAATTACCTACATGTTTCCTTTTGACGATGATGGTTGAGTAATCATTTGCTCCCATGCATACCAAAACATTTAATATAAACTCTTTCACACTCCAGTCATTCTCATCACACTTAGATTCGCGTAAACAAGTTCAACAGTAAAACTGAATCACTTTTGTTTCATGAACGTGGTACTCTGGTATGTATCTACAACCAATTCCCCTACAATCAAACTTCCAGCCTGCGTCCTGAGAGAGAGAGAGAGAGAGAGAGAGAGAGAGAGAGAGAGAGAGAGAGAGAGAGAGAGAGAGAGAGAGAGAGAGAGAGAGAGAGAGAGAGAGAGAGAGAGGTCGAACAGATTGAAGTTTGCTAAGTTGGCTACGTGTGGTGGCAGCGTAAACGCCAGTACAATGGATTTACCTGGGCTGGCCTGTGGCGAAGGTCAAACCTCAGTCGACCAAGACCACTGACACACAAAGGACACCCTCCCAATGTTCTGTCCAGATTGAGGCAATAGACCCAGTAACAAAGAAGGAACAAGTGTATTCCCTCCATATTGGGCTTTGTAAAGAGTTATTTTGGCCCTCTTTTTCTCGATATGTGTTTGAACGATGGATGGTACAACATAAATACTGACAACATTACTAACAATGGTTGTTTAAGGGGAACAGCATTTTGTTATCCGTGTTTTAGTTAGCTTTGGGGTGAAACCTATAGAAATTCATCAGCGAACCAATCTGGGCCATTATACATGGACACGCGTTAGATAGCTGGTGGAATGGTTTGCTGGTTGTGTGGTTGGTTGGTTGGCTAGTTGGCTTGTTCGTTCGTTCATTAGTTAGTTGGTTAGTTAGTTAGTTCGTTAGTTAGTTCTCTAGCTAGCTAGTTAGCTAGTTAGCTAGCTAATTAGTTAGTTAGTTAGTTAGTTAGTTATGTAGGTAGGTAGTTAGTTAGTTAGTTAGTTAGCTAGCTAGTTAGTTAGTTAGTTAGTTAGTTAGCTAGCTAGGTAGTTAGTTAGTTAGTTAGTTAGTTAGCTAGCTGGTTAGTTAGTTAGTTAGTTAATTAGTTAGTTAGTTAGTTAGTTAGTTAGTTAGTTAGTTAGTTAGTTAGTTAGTTAGTTAGTTAGCCAGTTAGTTAGTTAGGTAGGTAGGTAGTTAGTTAGTTAGTTAGTTAGTTAGTTAGTTAGTTAGTTAGTTAGTTAGGTAGTTAGTTAGTTAGTTAGTTAGGTAGGTAGTTAGTTAGTTAGTTAGTTAGTTAGTTAGTTAGTTAGTTAGTTAGTTAGTTAGTTAGTTAGTTAGTTAGTTAGTTAGTTAGTTAGTCCCCATATCATCCCCATGGCACACAGAACTATCAATCACAAAGAAAGGTTACTCGCATCAGACGAAGACAGTCCACATTTGTGGGGCATGCGGTGAGAAGGAGAAAGCTGGAGTATGTCGTCACAACAAGAAGGCTGGAGGGAAAGAGAGGCAGGGGGAGACAGAGAGAAAATGCCGAATAGTTTGAGATCGTGGCAATGAGGAAAGTCGGTATCAGAAATGATTGGAAGCATGAGAGACATAAGAATGTGGACAGACATAATCACCAACGCCACATAGCAGTGACTATAAGAAGTTCAAACTTGTTCATTGGAAATCGTGCATGTACAACCTGTTGCCAACTGTTGTAGTTTGGGGCACACTTAAAGTGTTTAAAGCGTCGGTGTCTCCGGCATCGCATTATGACTTTCAGCTTTTGTATTGCCTAATGTGTCATCTAACTTCTACGCAGTTAGAGAAAAAAAACATAATCTGTTCAGCGCAAAGTTTGTGACATGCCTTCTTTCTTGGACATCCGCACTCATACAATATATTCAGTACATTATAGGGTGTGGCGGGCACTTACGGCCATACCACTTCCCCTTCAAGAGAAACTCAAAACCCAAAGGGTGTCCTTCGTCGATAAATGTAAACATTACAATTTTAACTACAGGGAACTTGATATAAGCTTGTTAATATTTGTACAATGCGTTACAAGCAGATATGCAACATTCTATCAGTTTTACATATCCAAAGAGTTTTATCTAGATTCTGATTGCAAATTTTAAGAAATTAAAGTATCTCTAACTATAAAATGATGCTTTGAAAATGAAATATTTAGGCTCTATAGAATTAAACATCTATAAAAGAGAAGGTTGCCTCCCTTTGACTAAATCACATCGTTGTTAGTACGCTTGCCTACCAAGATAGTGGTCTGGTTTTAGTCCCAATTGAAGGTTTATCGACCAGGAAAATTCTGAGCCCGATCCAGCCTAATTAAAATAAGTACCAACATTATTTAGAATTATCTGCAAATTATGTGGGAGGTGAGTTTAGTTGATCCATAAAGGACAGGCTTCTATCAAAAGTGATTCCCAGGTACTGCAGTCTGCTTTCTCTAATCATATTTCTACCATTTATCGAGAGGCTTGGGAGAGATTTAACAATCCTATTGTACAGTGGGCATTACAAGACCTTTATGGATCTGAGCTGAAACTTAATAAATGTATGTGAGCGGTTGATTCTTTTGTTACAAAAGAACGGCGGGACTAGCTTATGGAGCTGGAGGGCATCCCAGGCTCAATGTACGATGTGGCGACTAACAACATTCCCTGGGGTGAGGGGAACCTGCTATCACACTTCAACAACGGGATGTCTTCAGCCCCGGGACATAGATGCCCACAGCCCACAAAACCCCTTCAGCCCTTGTATCACTATCGCCTTCGCTCTCAACCAAGGGACGTTACCCCTTATAAAGCTCGTCCTTAACTCGTGACACAACTCTGGTATCTAACTATGATAACAATATGGTGTATTATACAAGATGAACGAGGATGGTGATGATAACTCCAAGGTAAGCCTCGCAGGATCTATGAGAGATAGGCCGAGGCAAGTTTCGAGCAACCTCAAGGATGCAATGTCATCACGGCCACGAGCTCTAGTATCACACTATGTGGTAAGTCGGACACGCTCACCGAATATATCATGCCTCCGGCCAGGTATCGGCTTCTCCCCTTGGGCAGGATGGCTGGCGTGTCGAACCACTAGGACTTATGACCTCCCGTGGATGACGTCACTGAAGTTTGGACCACACTAGGGTAGGCACAACTACTGTCGCTTGTGTGGCGATGAAACTAGGACACTTCTCCGAAAGAAGATCCGGAAATATCTAGAGAACTGTTGGTCTAGCGAGAGGTGGATCTCGCACTCAATGGTATTGGCAGTCACAAATGTCCAGGCGACCAGCGTAGATCAGCAGACTAGTAGCGCGGGTATCACAGCGCAGGTACATCTCTCGCTGAAGAGTGGCACTGTAGAGAAGTCAAAAGCAGATAACACTTCTTTCCTAATATCATTAGCCACAGGGGACCAGGCACTTGGTAGCGAAGACATCATAGCTAGCTGGCAGGATGGTATTCAGTCAATGTCACAGCTGGAACAATAACAACATCGAGATACTTGCCCAGGTGATATCAAGAACAAGGCCATGAGTGCTGTCATGTGTTCTGTCAGGCTCTGCCTCATTTGTATAATTTAATTTTTATATATATATGACGTCACGAGTAATATCGCTTGCGTGGGTATATATTTTCATAATTCCCGGACTAAGGGAGATAACTAATTCGATATTTTTCCTCGTTAAGATGCCGCTACTACTTCCGGAAGGGTTAAACAATTCAAGCCCGTGGTAGCTTCCATTCAACTGAAGTTCATTTTATTTTCTCAACTTTAGCGCATGCGTAAGCATATTTGTCCACGGGCAGTGATAGTAATTGACCACTCATGTTGAATTTCTAGCCTATAGACTTCTGCTTTTTAACGAAAAACAGGCCTTAGAAAAACATGAACTGTCGAAGACATGAACTTACACACAACAAAATTTACGATGACGCTATGTACTTACAAAAATATTATGCTGAAGAAATGCATTTACAAAAACAATTAACCGCCGAAGAGATGAACTTACCTATACGCACAAATATTGCTGGTGACAGAATGAGGGACACTTCTGTATGGCTTGAGGGGTACATTTGTATTCTATGAGGGATACTTCTCTATGTGTTGAGAAAGAGATGAAATCGCAAGTGGACACCTTTGTGAGAGCAACTGGGACCGTTTGTAAGAGTAAGTGGTAATTTGTGTGAGGGTGTCAACAAGTTGTAATAGCAAGTTGAAATTTTGTGAGCGCAAGTGAGGATGTTGTTAGAACCTGTAGGTATGTCGATAGGGGAAGTCGACAATATGAGAGAAACAGTGGACAAGTTGTTAAGGAAAATGGACAGTTGTTACAGTGTCAGCAACCTAGCTTTGACAGGCACACATGGATTCTTCTTTTGCACCACACGAATGATAACTCGTACGTCGTACAAAAGGATATAAATTTATTCTGGACTAGTTACACAATAGCTCTGAGAGCTGATAACTATATGGATCATATACATCATGACAATATTACGTTATGACGTTATTTATGGTACTATCTACTGTATTTATCTAAGCCTAAGTCACCACTATTTCTACTGTCCTCTAAACAACACAGTATTCAGTGCGAATACTACCATCTGTCCTCTACGCTGTCATGTCCCCGTCTGCTTGACTTTCGTGGCGTGTCCAGCCACGAGCCGGTGACCCTTCGTGCGTCAGCAGGTTTGCGTGCTCGGTATTCCAGCACGCATTTAGTGACTTGTTAATAGCTTACTCTTCTAGAGTTACCACTATTAATGGATACTCCTCGTGGTAATGGTTTCCCCACTCTATTCTGGGTAACTCCTGATCATGTACTACCGTGTCCCCTTTTAGGACACGTGTGTGTCCAGTCGGAGAACTGTTCACAGTTCTCCCTGCTGCTTCTGTCCCTTCTATTCCCTATTTCCTAGATAGGGATGTTATCTCTATCCTGTCTTAGTCCTCTTCCTTAGTTTTACTCCTCTCTTCTCTATCTGCCTACATGCGGCTCTTTGACAGGCCCTCCCTCCGTCTGTGTTGCGTTACAAGCTTTTAGCTTATGGGTATAACGCAAATGGTTATCTAAAATATTAGGCCTGTCTAATTTTGTCAAAGGCTGCATGAGCTTGCTAACTATGTTCTGGGTATAGCACAAGACCTCTACTTTCCAATGTCACACTGTTGTATCCCTTCACTTGGCTATTGATTATCACACCACACGAGTACAGTTGGCTAGAGCCCTTGCTCATTCTAACATTATACTTCTTGGGAGTTGTGTGACCCTGAGCCGTTGCCTTTATAGACCTACTCCTCCAATTGTCAATTTAACAGACAACCCAAACAAATTGTCCCTATTATGGGTACAATACATGAATTATATTCATGCTCCCATATAATATTTACTCCAACTTGTATACATGCTTTGTGCGATAATGTTCACCTATCTAGCTTCCGCTCGTGAAGAAATCTTTCAGTGTGAAACTAGGGCTTCGAACGTATGTAGTGTCCCCTGTTTAGAGTAGTTATGCCCCTTTGCAAGTAATGATGTGTGCATCTTTATCTGTTAGTTTTCCTCATTGGTTGCTTGTTTGTATTTAACTAATGTGTGCTTAAATTACCAACATGTGTGCATGTCTATAATTTACATGTAAGTTATCTTTCAAGCGCCATAAAACGGTTTATTGTAGTCATAAACGAGTGTGTAAGGCTGATTTATGACTACTTGGCCGGTTTAGGAAGCTTAAAATATGTTTCCTATCTCTATCATGAAAGTATGGCAACAACACGGATAAAAAATGAACAACACATTCTGTTACACAAATTGACATGGACGAATTAAAAAAAAACTCGTGTTGTGCGGCAAACAATCCGCAAAATGTATTTATTTCATTCACTCATTCACTTTTACACTTCTTTTATTCACGCTTTCATTCGACACTGGTTTAAAAAGGTGTTATGTCATTAAAATACTGTTGTACAAAAGAAAATGAATGAAAAATATATTTACAATAAATGGTTGGCTTAATTTACAAACGTTTTTAGAGCCAAATGACTGTGAGGTATATCTGCACCGGTCATTTCTGTACAAAAATTTACATGATTGTGAGGATCGTTTACTACCAATCCTGAGTGTAATGATTACTATACTTAATCTAATCTACGTTGGTATGCTGAACTATGCTAACTAAGGGAAATAATCTAACTAAATGAATAAAATGGGGTGAAATGTGTTAGTTACCTTAATGTGTGTTTCTAAATATGATGTTATAAATTCTAAATGAGGGTATCAATTTTAAATCATGTTTCATTTATCTAAACTATATGAAAATGTGTTTAAATGATGATGAATTAAAGCTGCGTTTACTAAGTTCAAGAGTACGATCTAATGAATTGACATATATGAATTTCTAACTTAGTGTAGATGAAGTTTAACTCTTAAATATTACTATTTTCTTATTAAACAAAAAATTTATGGGGATGGTTTTGAACATTCTATTGCAACTACGAGTGTTACGATATTAAATGCCACTGTCATAAAAACATGTTATGATACATATCACATACATTTCTAACTATACATTAATTACATTAATTACTTCCAGGTGTGTTGTTGGAGTCGCGTTCTCTGTTGAATATCGTTGAAATAGAGTAATATAGACAATGTCTGATATATACGCGCTCGTCCTGGGTAAAGTTTGAATACAGTCCTACTCACTAGTTACATATAGAATATGATGATGGCGTAGACATCTCTTAATGTGTCTGTCCTTTCTTACTCGTAATGACACAGTTCATGCTAGTCAATATAAGGCGATTCACAATTCTAAGAGCACAAAAGTGTCTATAACTCAACATTCTGGACACAGATTACTTAAAGTGACAATGAATGAGGTACTGTAGAATCGCTCCTCTCAGGTATATCAGGTATCTCGATCTGAGAAGGTCTGCTGAGCGTGTCTGCCAGTAAGTTCATCTTTCCGTTTATATGTTTAATTGTGAACGAGTAGTTCTGGAGAATCAAAGACCACCAATAGATTCTGTTATTTTTGTGGACTCCAGACTCCATAACTGTAAGAGGGAAATTATCAGTTTCGATGACAAAATGAGTGTCCGCTAAGAATCGGTGAAGTTTACGGACACAATAGATGACGCTTAAAGCTTCTAATTCAGAGACTCCATACCTCAACTCAGCAGGTGTAATTTTCCGGCTTACATAAATGATTGGGTGGAAGATTTCCTCATGGAACTGGCCTAGTACGCCAGCTATGCATATAGCGCTTGCGTCTGTATGGAGAAGTTACATAAGGCTTGGATTAGGTAAGCGCAATATTGGTACAACGCTAAACATTTGTTTTAATTTTGATAATGCATCAATTAAATCTGTATCCTTTACATTCAGTTTTACAGATGATCTCAATACATTCGAAAAAACGCTGGTAATCTCAGCTAAATTAGGTATGAACTTGTTGTAGTAATTTACTAGACCAAGTAACCTTCTAACTTGCTTCTTGGTCGTTGGCATTGTTAGATTTAAAATTTTAGTTACAATCTTATCATCTGTTTTAAGTTGGCCTCTCGTGATGGTATGGCCAAGGAAGTCAATTTCATCCAGACCCAACTCAACTTTTGTTGGTTTCACAGTAAGACCGAAAAGTCTCAATCTATCGAAGACATGTCGCAGTTTCTGTAGATGTGTTGTCCAGTCTGCTGTATGAACACATATATCGTCAATGTACGTCTCCGTATTCGTTACTCCATGAAGAAGATCCCTAGTGAGTCGAACAAAAGTGGCTGGAGCATTACGAAGGCCAAAAGGAAGGAATCGCCACTCATAAAGACCTTAGGGTGTTGAGAATGCAGTCAGATGAATAGAAAGTCTTGCATTGGGACTTGCCAATATCCCTTCGTTAGGTCGAGTTTAGAAAAGATTCTAGAAGTTGACATGTTGAGAATCAGATCTTCGCAAGATGGAATTGACTCTGTGTCTACCTTGGTGACATTGTTTAATTTTCTATAATAGACACAGAGGCGAATCGTTGAGGCCTTTTTCCTCACCAAGACAATAGGAAAAGAATATTCTGACTGCGACTTTTGGATTATTTCAATCGACTCAAGACTAAGGATTTCCTTGTCGAGTTTTTCCCTGTAACTTAGAGGGATGGAATAAGGTCGGTATTTGATAGGGGTGTAATCAGACAGAATAATGGAGTGTTCGATCCTGTCAGTCCTACCAGGAATGTCGGAAAAAATGTCTCTGTATTCCGTTACTAATTCTATTATTTGTCGTCTTTGCTCGTCTGTGAGTCTTGGTTCTATCCGTATCCTATCAATAGTCGTAGTCATGTCTACTGTCGGAACTGGTAGTTCCATGTCGTCGTCCTCTATCTGATTAAGTACTGTGGTGGTACTAAGTGCGTGTTCTGTTTGCTGACTATGTGTATCTGCGATGTCGTCGTCTTCTGTCACACTATCTAGTGTAGTTGTATTGTGTACGTCTGTCGTCTGGTTGCTTGGTGTAGATGCATTCTGTTCGTCTGTCATCTGTTCTTCTTGTCGTGAAAAGTAAGGCTTCAGCATGTTGATATGAAATATCTTTAAGTTTTGATTTATCTATATTTCATAATCGACATCTGATATCTTTCGTACCACTTTGAATGGCCCTTGCCATGAAGATAACAATAAGTTACGTTTATCTGGTAATAGAAGTAGCACCTCCTGTTCAGGTTCGAGGTGTATCTGTGTCTGTGACCTGGTTACTGCATTAGCCGTGTTAGTTTCTTTCCAGGCTGATATTTCATCAGCAGTGCAGTGTTTTAACCCTGGTAGGCAGCCAAGAATTAGGTCAGTACACGGGTTGTGTAAAATAGCGCACGTAAATGTGCCGGAAAGGAACGGGGTGTTTATCCCGGCTTTTGCCAGTGGGTATTTCTCAATATTTCCCGAAAATGTACGGCATTTCACAAAATCGCCCGTATAATCCTCTGGGTTGGCTAGTTCTTTCCTTACCCCGATTAAAGTACTGCCACTATCCAGTAAACATTGGCATGGATAATCACTGACCAGTGCATCGTGGAACATTAGATTGCCTCTGGAGGCTATAGCTGCGTTCGCATTCTCAGTAGAGATTGGTACAATGTGCCCACATTTGAGTTTTCCGTCCATATGGTATGGAACTGGTGACAAGTTTCACATCTTTCAAAGTTTAAAATATCTGTAACAGCAGCCACATTCTCACAGTCATTGAAAGGTAACACATTCTCATTCTCACACTCAGTTTCACTGCCACTATCGGAAGATGTGTCAATCAGTACAGCATTGCTGGCTTTCATTCTCTGACGACCCAAACATCTACTGCTATAATGTCCGTACGAGGAACAAACAAAAAACATTTAACTGCACGCTTGTATGCACTCCTTTTGCTCTCCTGCTTTTTAATCATCATGTCGAGATGTGCAGGGTATGACGGGTTCTTGTCACACATAGCATATTGTTGGTAATTTAAATGACAGTACATACATAGAGGTGGCTTTTGGTCTTGAATATCTTTCTTCTGGTAAGATTTCTGATTGAAAGATTTTCTAGGCTGGTTTTTGGCAATAGCCGCAATTTCAGATTCATTTATGGATGCTTTTAAAATGTCTCTGTTCGACGAGAAATAAGCCGAACCACGTTTTTCCAATTGTTCCAGTGACTCAATGTCTGCTTGTTGCAGGAACTTAGAAAAAAAGGGAGATGGAACCGTAGATATAACTTTGTCCATGATCATTAAGTCTTGTAACTTATCAAAATTGTTCCCTATTTTCGCTGCCTTAAGCCATTTACTGAAGACACTTTGAACGGTGGACACATAATCGATGAACGTTTCGTTCGATGTTGGTTTAATTTGAGACTACAGGATCTGATATCCAGGAGCATCGAGTAAAAAATGCTGCATAATTCTATCATGAATATATTGGTAGTTAGTTCTTAAATCTGCTGGAATAGATTCAATTACTTTCAAGGGCTCACCAGAGAGATTCTTCATATAGATCATCGCCCAATTTTCCAAAGGACCTTTTTGAAATTTAAGCTGGAACTCGATATTCTCGGTCCAGGCGGAGATGGTTTCTCCTTGGCAATAGGGCTTCACAATCCCTTTATACTTAGTAAATTTGTTCTGCTCCTCCTGACTCTTTTGCTTAGTGGTAGCTATCTGAACATGCGAATCAATCTCCATTTCTTTCATTCTTAACTATGTCTGTGAGTCTAATTCTATTTGTTTTTGTTTGGTGGCTTGCTCTAATTCTATTTGTTTTTGTTTGCTAGCTTGCTCTGTTTCTAACATTTCTTTTTGGTGTTGTCTCTCACGTGCTCGTTCATCTCTTTCAGCATCTTTCGCTTCTTTGTCCCTCAATGCTTTCTGCTCGGTGTATTCTTTGTATTCCTTCTTAGCCCATTGTTCTAATTTATCCCCGCTATGGCCTAGATCTTTCCCCGCCTGGTTAATTCCCCTAGTGTTGACATTGTATAAATTTAAGTTCACACACCAATGGTACTACAAACAACTTTATATCACCAAATATCACACAATTGGTATGACTAACTACCTTTGCAATCAATAAGTATGAAAATTTACAGTATCGCACTAGAAAAAGAAGATGCGTTCATTAATTGAGATCATCAAAATATGTAAAGATACTCATCTGATTTTATGACAATTCGGCCTCTTGGGATGTCACACCTCTTTCTTGAACACAAGATGGATCGGCTCGCTACTACGATCGATGTTCCTGTTCCGTAGAGCAGCAACAATTAATACATTGCATGTGTTACAAAAATACAAGATGGTAAAAAACTTAAGTCTGCCATTCTCTACGAGATGAACAACACAAATGTGATATGATTGATATGAATGATATGATTGATATGAATGAATCGTCAATGAATCGTCAAATGTCGGTCTATGTCGTCTTGTCTTTGCTTTCTGCTGTCTCTGACTGAGCTATACTTTCTGATCGTATTCTGTACACTAGTCTACTTTTCCCTGTACTGACTGTACTTTTGACATTGTAATATTTCGTGGGTAAGTTCGCTGGATAATCGAAACAAAAATATAAGATCTTCAAAAATAATCATCAAAATAATGAAAATAATCAGAATAAACAAAATAATCCCAACATAATTCTTGTGGGCACTCTTATCGAGTCAATCATAAATAATTAAATACAAGTATACAAAATAATGATCGCACTGATCTTAAACGATGCTTTCAAAACGTTTCAATGTGAGCACGGTGCGTCATTTTCACAGGTCAATTTTAAGACTTCAATAATTGATAATAATATCACAATCATGGTTTGGGTGAATCACAATGTTATAAGTTCACACCAAATATAATTTTAATACTTATTTGGGTTGATAGTTCACAAATAATTCTGACACTTAAATATGGATCAAATATAATCCTAATCTCAAATATAATATACTATTTTTGTGGGTTAATGGTTGAAAAATAAGTGCTTGAACGTGGTTCAAGCCCCACCTTCTGACACCAAATATAATCCTGCATGTCAGCAACCTAGCTTTGACAGGCACACATGGATTCTTCTTTTGCACCACACGAATGATAACTCGTACGTCGTACAAAAGGATATAAATTTATTCTGGACTAGTTACACAATAGCTCTGAGAGCTGATAACTATATGGATCATATACATCATGACAATATTACGTTATGACGTTATCTATGGTACTATCTACTGTATTAATCTAAGCCTAAGTCACCACTATTTCTACTGTCCTCTAAACAACACAGTATTCAGAGCGAATACTACCATCTGTCTTCTACGCTGTCATGTCCCCGTCTGCTTGACTTTCGTGGCATGTCCAGCCACGAGCCGGTGACCCTTCGTGCGTTAGCAGGTTTGCGTGCTCGGTATTCCAGCACGCGTTTAGTGACTTGTTAATAGCTTACTCTTCTAGAGTTACCACTATTAATGGATACTCCTCGTGGTAATGGTTTCCCCACTCTATTCTGGGTAACTCCTGATCATGTACTACCGTGTCCCCTTTTAGGACACGTGTGTGTCCAGTCGGAGAACTGCTTCTGTCCCTTCTATTCCCTATTTCTTAGATAGGGATGTTATCTCTATCCTGTCTTAGTCCTCTTCCTTAGTTTTACTCCTCTCTTCTCTATCTGCCTACATGCGGCTCTTTGACAACAGTAAGTGTGTGATTTGGTGGGGGTGGGGGGGGGGGGTCGACAAATTGTAATAGCAAGTGGACAAATTGTTAGAGCCAGCTGGCAAGTTTGTAAGAACAAGAGGGGCAGTTTGAAGTCGAGTGGGGAAGTTGTTAGGGCAATTTTACAAGTTGTGAGAGCAAGTGAAGTAATTGTGAGAACCAGCAGGCAAGTTTGTAAGAGTAAGTGACCAAGTCGTGAACGTAAGTGGATAAGTTGTTAGGGCAATTTAACAAGTTCTGAGAGCCAGTGGACAAATTTGTAAGAGGTAGTTGACAAATTGACAATGCAAGTGGGGAAGTTGTTATGGTAAGAGTGTCAGTTGCAAGGGCAAGTCGACAAGATACGCATGGTAGTAGACAAGATGTTGGGGTAAATAGCGGAGTTGTTGGGGCAAGTGGGGAAGTTGATAGGTCAATTCTACAAGCTGTGAGAGGATGTGAGGAAGTTATAGTATGTGTGCAAGTTAATAAGTTGACAATGCAAGTGGGGAAGTTTTTATAGTAAGTGTGTCAGTTGCTAGGGCAAGTCGACGAGATATGAATGCTAGTGGACAAATTGTTGGGGCAAATAGCGAAGTTGTTAGGGCAAATAAGGAAGTTGATAGGTCAGTTCGACTAGTTGTGAGATGATGTGGGGAAGTTGGTTGGTCCAGTGGGCAAGTTGGTAGGGCAAGTCGACAAGATGTGAGAGTTAGTGGGGAAGTTGTTATGATAAGTGTGCAAGTTGCTAGGACAAGTCGTTAAGGTGCGACATCTAGTGGCCAAGTTGTTAGAGCAAAAGAGGGCGTTGTTAGATCCAGTAGACAAGTTGGTAGGCCAATTCGGCAAGTTGTGAGAACAAGTGAGGAAGTTGTTAGTTTCGGTGGGCTAGGGCGAGTCGACAATCTGTGAGAATTAGTGGGGAAGTTGTTATGATAAGTATGCAAGCTGATCGGGCAAGTCGATGAGCTGTGAGAACTAGTGGACAAGTTGTTAGGGCAAATGGAGGGAGTTGTTAGGGCAAGTTGGCCTGTGTTGGTTTCTTTGTTTGTGTCAGTCTGTTGTGTCAGTTTTCTGTGGTTGTATCAGTTTTCATTGGTTGTTTCATTTTGTCGTTCTGTCATTTTTTTTTCTTCAGAGAGTGCGTCGTTTTCAGTTGTCGATTTCATTTTGTGTTACATTTTTACTTTGACGTTTACATTTTGATAACTTTTTTTCTTTGGTTGTGTCAGAAGTTGTCACTGGTCGTGTCAGTTTTCAGTGTTCGTGTCCCTTTGATTGGTTATGTCGCTTCTTCGATAGTCTAAATGTTTGTCATTTTCAGTGGTTGTGTCTTTTTCGGTTGTTTTTTGTTTCCTTTTGTGTGTTACATTTTGACGTTTACAGTCGGCTGTCTTGTTTTCTTTGGTTGTAACAGTTTGTCGTTGTGTCAAGTTTTCAGTGTTTATGTTAGCAGTTTTCATTGATTGTTTTATCTTTCCTTGTTTAGGTCATTTTGCCGTTGTATAATTTGTTCTTGGTTGTGTCATTTTCTGTTGTTGTCTATTAAATTTTGACGTTAACATTTGTATCTTTTGGTTTCTTTACTCGTGGCAGTTTGTCGTTGTGTCAGTTTGTCGTTGTGTGAATTTCAGTGGCTGTGTCATTTTTTTTTTCAATTGTTTGTGTCATTTTGTCGTGTCGTTTTATTTTCTGAGTATTTGTCGATTTCTTTGTATGTGTTACATTTTGGATATTTTCGTTTTCGTTGGGTACCCTGTTCAGTGTTTGCGTCAGTTTTCTGTGTTCATGTCAGCAATTTTCATTCGTTGTTTCATTTTTCATTTTGTTTTTTGGGTGTCAGTTTCTCTTTGTGTCGGTTTGTTGTCGATTTCTTTTGTGTACGTTTTTGTTACATTTTGGATGTTTTGCGTTTCTTTTGTTTGCGTCAGCGTGTTGTTGTGTCATTTTATATTGTTTGTGTCATTTTGTCATGTCATTTTTTTTTCTTCCTTGTGTCATTTTCAGTTGTTGTCTGTTACATTTTGACGTTAACATTTGTATCTTTAGGTTTCTGTGCTTGTGTCAGTTTGTCGTTGTATCATTTTGTCGTTGTGTGATTTTCAGTGGCTGTGTCATTTTTTCATTGTTTGTGTCATTTTATCGAGTCATTTTATATTTGAGTAGTTGTTTATTTCATTGTATGTGTTACATTTTTATTGTTATGGTTTTCTTTAGGTGTCTTGTTCAGTGTTTGTGTCAGTTTTCAGTGTTTATGTCATTTTTTTTCATTGGTTTGTTCATTTTTCACTTTTTGTTTGTGTCAGTATGTCTTTATTGATTTCTTTGTGTGTATGTGTTTATTACATTTTGGATGATTTCTTTTGTTTGCGTCAGTGTGTTGTTGTGTCAGTTTTCATTGCCTGTGTCGTGTTGTCGTGTCATTTTATTTTTTCAGTAGTTGTCGATGTCTTTGTATGTGTTACATCTCGACGTTTACATTTGTCCAGTGTTTATGTCATTTTTCATTGTTTTTGTCAGATTTCATTGTTTGGGTTGGTGAATTATTATCATATATGTGTATGTGAGTGAGTAATTTGAGCCCTTAGTGAGCGCCTATTTGTCGACCTTGATGGAACGGGTAACCGATGACCTTAAAAGTTTTAGTACATTACGCTATATCTGACGCCATTTTGCCTTGTCGTTGCCTTTTAAGTGCCGTGTCGTTGTTTGCTCCTAATGGGCATGCACCCCTTATGCACTCAGTGTGAAGAAGGAAGTTATCGATATCTCACAATGAACCTTTTATGATTACATATTATGTGAACACGCGGACAAATAAGTTGGCAACAATGATAGAGTGGCGGGTTATGACGTCATCACCTCTCACAGGTACAAAAGACAGCTATTATTTCACTAACACATTACATAGCATACAATACAAACTAGCTTTATAGTACATCTATATATATAAAAATCTGTGTGTATGTATGTATGTATGTATGTATGTATGTATGTATGTATGTATGTATGTATGTATGTATGTATGTATGTATGTCCGTCCTTTATGCGTTCGCGAACGGTCCAACCGATTGAGATGAAATTTTCTACACTTTTTCCTTTCATTCCTGTGCAACCAACTATGATAGTTTTATCTATCAGCTATCAGCTATTACCTTCCTAAAATTTAATTTTGTAGTTACATGACTGAACATAAGGAAATATAAAAATATATGACAAAAAGGGATATAACTTTTAGTACCATTGTTATATCTTAAGTTACGCCCCCTGGCTATAGATTAAATGAGTTGATTGAGGATGAATTAAATGAGATGCTCCACATAGATAGATAGATAGATAGATAGATAGATAGATAGATAGATAGATATATAGATAGATAGATAGATAGATAGATAGATAGATAGATAGATACATACATACATACATACATACATACATACATACATACATACATACATACATACATACATACATACATACATACATACATACATACATACATACATACATACATACATACATACATACATACATACATACATACATACATACATACATACATACATACATACATACATACATACATACATACATACATACATACATACATACATACATACATACATACATACATACATACATACATACATACATACATACATACATACATACATACATACATACATACATACATACATACATACATACATACATACATACATACATACATACATACATACATACATACATACATACATACATACATACATACATACATACATACATACATACATACATACATACATACATACATACATACATACATACATACATACATACATACATACATACATACATACATACATACAGAAAGATGAGCCCGCCAGACAGAGGACCACAATGACACTCTCTCAGTTGTGCGAGGGGGTCGGGACAGACGAGGAATGGATAATCACGGCTGAGATAATGCGTACGGTGCTCAAGAAATCATCTAACACCGCCCCAGGCCCAGACGGCATCCGATATGGTGACCTACTGGTGATATCAGATGATGACATGGAAGAACTAGCCAGAGAATTCAACACCAGTATCCAGAGGGGTCAGATCAAAGAAGAATGGCTACACAGCTACTTGCTGTCGCTGCCAAAACCGAACAAAGACCATTCCAAGATAAGCGGCTACCGAATCATTACGATGCAGAACACTGCTGGCAAGCTACTGGAGAAAATTGTAGCACACAGACTTGCTTGTGACTTGGAACAACTCGGCTGCTTCCCTCCCACACTTGGAGGATACAGACGTATACATGGCTTCCGGTTTCAAGATGGCGACGGACGGTCGTGTTGTTTTGTGTTCGTTAACTTTTTCGCGTAGGGGATGGATTTATTCATCTCTTGCGTGTAATTGGTGTGCCAGGATGTAAAACCAGGAGTTTATACTCAAGATCTGCGCGGGTGCTACGGAGTTCGTGCATCGAGCGAAGCCTTCCTTGAGTGAATTTTCAGCAGCGTGTGTGGTTCTCAGCAGTCTGTGTTTACGTTTTTTCAACATGGCGGAACAACGTGTGTTTTCCGAGGGTTCAGCAGTCAACATAACGAAGCGGCGTGGTAGCCGCGCAGGGAGGAAGAAACAAGGTAAGCGCGGTGGTTTGAGGCGTTTTAGACTCAAGTGTCACCGTCTAGGACTCAGGAACATCCGTATTCTATATTGGAACTGTGCCAGTGTAAAACAACGGGGCTCTATTTTAGAAACCCTAGTTTACAGGAACGACATTGTAGCACTCCAGGAGACGAGACTGGGCGATCAGCCACTCCGAATTGCCGGCTTCAAATGTTTCTACAACAGACGACATCTGGGAACGGCGATTCTCGTTCGCGACAGCATGGTGGCGTCAGAGCTAGACATGTCCAGTTGGGACAGTGACGATATACAAATACAGGCGTTGAGAGTTCATTCCAGTGTACCATTCGTGTTGGTGAATGTTTATGCCCGCAATGGGAGTATGGACGCCCAGAAGTGGCAGTGCTTAAGTGGCATATTAGGCCACGAGAGGAATGTTATTTTCTGTGGTGACTTCAACGCTAAAGGCAGATCATGGGGAAACACTTCCTCCAATACACAAGGGGAGGAGCTCGAGACTGCACTGGAAACCATCGACCTGGTTTGTATCAACAGTGGCTGTGTCACCAGGACAGCAAGCCGTCCAGGCGATGAGGACAGTGCTATTGATCTGGCGCTAGTTTCACCTTTACTCACTACAGTGTGTAGATGGGGTGTCCTAGGACACCATGGCAGCGACCACCACCCTTGCAGCATATTGGTGGAGAAAGGCAGAACCAGGCAGCACAAGCTAAAGGTAAAGACGTTCCAGTATGACAGTACAGGGCAAGATGTGGTGAGTAAAATAAGACGTGACAAGCGCAGAACGTTTCATGGCAAGAAAAAAAGCTGGGAGCAGCCACCGTGGTGGAGTTTCGAGGTGGATAAGGCGTGGGTGGATAAGCGTAGTGCTGTAAGGAGATGGCAAAATGCCAAGAAGAACAGAGCTGGTCATCCTAGTCCCTGCTTGCACTTAGAAAGAGAGATGCACACAAAAGTAAGCTATTTCAAAAAACTGGTCACGGTGGTTAAAAGGGAAAAATGGGCAGAGGTGTGTCAAAGGGTAAGCACAGACAAGTCACTGAAATTGTTCTGGCGACTACATAAAAGCATGAGTGGTGTAGTCAAGAATAAGAGCATTTCTGACTTCCAAGGTGCTGACCTCATCTGGCAGAGGACTGACGAAGACAAGGGCAAAGCCCTCTTTGAACGCTACCTTGAGCAGGGCAACCAGACAGACATGGGAGGTCGAAATCTGGCCAAGGAGGTCACCTCAGACAGATGCAAGGCCCAGAACACTCCGGATGAAGACACAGTGACAGTGAAAGAAATCAAGGCTGTGCTTCGACGATCAAAAAACAGTGCTCCAGGTCCTGATGGCATAAGATACGACGACATAAATAGGTGTACCGACAATGAGCTAGAGAAACTAGCAGACATGTACAACAACAGTATAGGGAGTGCTAGCATCAAGGAGGAATGGTTACACAGCTATCTGATTCCCTTGCCGAAGCCTGACAAAGACCACAAAAAAATTCAGGGATATCGAATTATAACCATGCAGAATACAATAGGCAAGCTGCTGGAGAAGGTAATTGCCAGGAAAATATCAAGCCAACTAGAGAGGCAAGGTGTTTTCCCACCTACCCTGGGTGGGTACCGTCCAAAAAGAGAAACCTGGACCAATGCAGCAGTCTTTGCCCAGGATGTCTATGAAGGTTTCCACTCAGGCACTGAAACCGTTGCTGCAGCGATTGATCTTGAGGACGCATACAACAGAGTACCACTGGATTTTTTAATGTTTCAGCTTCTTGAACTAAACGTAAGTCCATTCCTCCTTAGTTGGATCGCTGCAGCCCTCTTCCAACGGAAAGTAGTTTTTAGATGTGGCAGTTGGACTTCGGAACCAACAACAATATATCCTGGCCTACCACAGGGATCACCATTATCTCCGGTACTGTTCAACGCCTACACAGTGAGAATCACCAATGAGCAGATCACTGGACCTGGCAGGACATTGTCATATGCCGATGATGTTTTAGTGTATCGTCAGGGTAAGGATAGAGAGGAGGTTGCTGGGGAACTACAAACCGAACTCAATCGCATAAGTACTTGGTGTGATGAAGCTGGGGCAATGGTTAACCCAACAAAGGCAACAGTGACTTGGTTCTCGTTGAATAATCATATTGTCAACAATCCAACACCAACTGTAATGCTGTGTTCAGAGACGGTGGAAAGAACGCAGGCAATGAATTACCTGGGGATATGGTTTGATCGAAGCCTTGCTTATAATGTGCACATAGACCAGGTGATAACAAAGGCCAATCGGGGTTTGGCAGCGATGCGGGTGATGGCGGCAGCAAACTGTGAGCAGCGCCATCTATGTCTTCTGTACGAGGGGCTGGTCATGTCTGTTTTGGAGTATGCAATGGCAATCTTGACTCTCAGCCATAAGCAGATAGAAAGGATGGAAAGAATACAGAATGAAGCTATGCGCATTATTCTTGGATGTACAAGAGATACAGCATGCAGGGCGATGCGCTACCTTCTTGATTTTCCAACCATTGAAGAGAGAATACAAGTTTGCAGGGCACGCGCCTACCTCAGAATTAACGCAAACACACAACATCCACTGCATAGTGAAATTAGGAAGGTGAAGGGCAGCAGGTTAAAAAGAGGACGGTCGTGGATGGGTCAAGCCGAAGACATTCTTCAACAGGTGTGTTCACTTGAGGACTTAGAACCTGGCGAGGAGTGGGTGCAAGTGCCAACAGACTTCTGCACATCCTTTTCAGTTTGCATCCAATTAGATAGAAAATGCAGACAAGAAAATCCGGCTGCTGTTGAGGCTGAAGTACAAGCGTTGATTTTCGAGAATTCGCTAGACGGTGACGCGGTCATCTACACAGATGGGTCGGTCGTCCGACATGTGAGAAGCTCATGGGCCTTTACAGCTCGGGCCGGAGGGAGAATTGTGAAGGAGGACTCTGGTGCTTTCACTGAAACCACAAGTAGCCTGACCATGGAAGTCATGGCAGTAAGTAAAGCAATAACATGGCTCGAGACACAGACATTCACCAGGGCTTGTTTCCTTAGCGACTCAATGAACATGATCAAGAGGATAGAGGAGGGGTCGATCCGAAGAGAATGGTTGCTGCCTCTGAAGCGGTCTCGGCTGGCAAAGATTAGTTTCATCTTCGTGCCAGGGCATGCGGGAGTACAAGGAAATGAGCGGGCTGACAAGCTCGCAGGTGAGGCTACTGTGGAGGGCGGACGCGCCATGGACCAGGCTGACATTCTGAATGCTCTACGTGATGTGAGACTTTTGCGAGAACCAAGTGATGACTGTGAATCTACAACAATGGCCAGACTGCTAGAGCATCAAATTAAAAGAGGTGTGGCCAAACAAGAACACTACGCAGGAAGCCAAAGAAGATTGATAAACCAACACAGAACTGGCGTCGTTAGCCGCTACACGCTGCGGGATTTGCTGAGGAGGGGATCCGAGCACTTATGGACTGAATGGTTCGATGTGCAGCGAGGATGATCTGTCGACTAACTAACTAACTAGACGTATACATGGCTGAATGCGGCGGTCTTTGCTCAAGATGTTTACGAAGGATTTCAGATCAGAGTAGAGAAATGTGCGGCCGCCATAGACTTAGAGGACGCATATAATAGAGTATCTTTCGAGCACTTGATGCAAACCCTCCTCAGACTGAAAGTGCACCCTCACCTTGTACGATGGATAGCTGCAGTTCTGCTCCAAAGGAAGGTGGTGCTAAGATGCGGGAGTTGGTCTTCTGAGCCGATAACGATATGTCCAGGATTGCCTCAAGGTTCACCACTGGCACCAGTACTATTCAACGTGTATACGGTGCCGATCACTGAACAACAGTTTGACGGGAGAGGTAGGACTCTGTCATTTGTTGATGACATTCTCGTGTATCGACAGGGTCGAGATAGACAGGCGGTTGCCAATGATATGTAGGGCGAACTAGATCGAATTTCCTCATGGTGTGCTGATGCCGATGCCCTTGTCAACCCTGCAACGGCATAGGTTACATGGTTCTCCCTAAACAACCATATCGTGAACACAGACCTGCCGGCAGTAAGAATGGATGGGAGCATTTTGAATAGAACCCAGTCAATGACATATCTTGGCGTGAGGCTTGATCGTGGCCTGTCCTTCAGAGATCATGTCGATTATGTCATAACGAAAGCTCGAAAAGGTTTGTCAGCAATGAGAGTCATGGCGACTGCCAATATCGAGCAAAGACTGTTAATACTTCTGTCCCAAGGACTGATGCTTTCACGCATCGAGTATGCCCTGGAAATCCTCACTGTCAGCCCTACACAGATTGGAAGACTTGAAAAGGTACAAAACGAAGCCATGCGCATCATTTTGGGCTGCACGAGAGACACCAGCTGTGTAGCAATGAGATACCGCCTTGACTTCCCGACAGTGGAACACAGGATCAAGATCTGGAGAGCTCGTGCATACTTAAAAATAAGTGCAGATGAGCAGCACCCTCTGCATGACGCTATATTCAGAGAAAAGGATGACAGGCTAAAGAGGGGCAAATCGTGGATGGGTCGGGCGGAAGATGTCGTCAGATAGGTCTGCAGTCTTACCAGTATCAACTCCGGCAAGGAATGGGTGCCGGTGCCTCCAGCTTTTAAGTGCACTTTCTCCTGCATTATCACACTCGACAGACCGTGCAGTGAGCAAAACCCTGCCGCTGTCAATGCAGAGGTCAACGCGCTCATCTATGAACACTCAGATAGCCCAGAAGTGCTCATCTATACAGATGGATCTGTTGTAAAGCAGCAGAGAAGTGCGTGGGCATTTACAGCCCGTCCAGCTTGCCGAACCGTTCAAGAATCCAGTGGTGCCCACTCTATGACCTCGAGCAGCATGACGGTGGAGGTGATGGCAGTTACACAGGCTTTCATAATGCTGGAATCACAGCATTATACCAACGTGTGTGTACTAAGTGATTCAATGAGCATGATTCAGAAGGTTGGAGCTGGGTCTGTACGTAAACAGTGGACTGAGTCGCTGCAGAAGTCTGTTGTCCGTAAAGTCACCTTCATCTTCGTCCCGGGACATGCGGGAGTCGAGGGAAATGAACGAGCTGATAAACTGGCTGGCTCTACACCCTCTGTAGATGGCCAGCCCATGGATCGTGCCGATGTTATTAACGTTCTTAAAGATATGGCGAGAACAGAGGACTTTGACGTCAGTGAATCCACATCGCTGTCCAGGATGAAAAACTTGGGAGTAAAATTCGGCACGGCCAGGCGCGAGAAGTACATCGGGAAAACAAGGCGCCTCGTCAACCAACACAGAACTGGCACTATTCGTCACCGGACGCTGATGCATATGCTGGGGGAGGATCTGAACACCTATGGACATTTCCGGAGTGCAATAAAGATACCCCAACTGATAACTGATAATTGGCCACTACTTGACCACTAATTGACCACCACTTGACCACTACTTGACCACGTCATCGCTCACTTTACCAACCACCACATCACTACATGTACTCTCCTCTACAATTTAAGTGGTCTCTCGAACACTTGACCACTACTTGACCACGTCTTGACCACTAATTGACCACGTCATTGCACACCCTCATATATAATTTGTGAAGTCACTTGACTATGGTTTCTTTCTTTTTTCTTTATATATATATATATGTGTGTGTCTATGTGTGTGTGTGTGTATATATATATATATATATATATATATATATATATATATATATATATATATATATATATATATATATATGTGTGTGTGTGTGTGTGTGTGTGTGTGTGTGTGTGTGTGTGTGTTTTATTACCATTATTATATACATTCTTTGAATTGTTTGCTTTCTTAATTGGTGTTGTTATTGTTTTATGTTGTATACTATACGTACCTATAATTGAAAGGGTCACTTGACTACCCCTTAACCACTTTACTACCACGGAGTTATCGCCCTTTGTGGTGCAGTACGCCACAAGTGCGCCACAAAAAACGGGCGGCTTCCTAATTTAATACACTACTCTAGTGTATTTCAGTCAAAATCAAAGGCAAACCAATAGATATAATTATTATACAAGTATATGCACCAACAACAAGCAGTAGTGATGAAGAAATACAACACTTTTACAACGAAATAGAACTGGCATGGCTCAAATTGGATCATAGGAAATAAACACAATACTTGGAGAATTTAATGCAAAAGTAGGAAATGGGAAAATGGAGGATGTAGTTGGGAATTATGGTTTAGGTACAAGAAATGAAAGAGGGGAAAAGCTAATAGAATGGGCAAATATCAATGATATGATAATTGGAAACACGTGGTTTAAACACCACAAAAGACGACTATACACATGGAAAAGCCCTGATCAGAAAATACGCAACCAAATTGACTACATACTAATTAATTAAAGATTTAGAAATGCTCTAATTAATGTAAAAACAATACCTGGCGCCGACTGGAATAGTGATCATGTACCACTATGTGGACAAATAAAAGTAAGATTAAAGAGAGGGGAAAATATGGTTAGGAATATGAAACTTAATAAAGAGGTTCTGAAAGTAGATAAAGAATTTCAAGAACAATAAATAGTGACTGTGAAAAATTGGTACAATTTAATAGCTAAAATACAGAGTATAAATGAACAATGGGACATGTTAAGGGACTCCATTAGTCAAACTAGCAAAGAAATATTACCGGGAGAAGTCAAATACCTCAGAAATAATGGCTGAATGACGAAATCCTAATTCCGATGGACAAAAGAAAATAGAGTAAAAATTACAAACAAAAGTACGCTAAGATAAATAAAGAAATAAAAGATAAATGTTTGAAGGCAAAAGAAAGTTGGTTAATCGAGCAAGCAAACAATATGAATTAAATGCCATTAAAAACACACACAAAATATGCACAAACAAATCAGCGAGCTCACGGAAAGAAAAATAAGAATAAATACAGGGTGTTTGAAATCAAAAACAGGAAAGATATTATTGGAGGAAGGTGCTATAATGAAGAGGTGGAATTAGTATATAAGAGAATTATATGATGCGGAAAGGGAAGAATTAACAGAAGAAAGTAACTTAGAAGGTCCACCTATTCTAAAAGAAGAAGTCGCTGACGCTATGAAATATATGAAGAAAGGAAAAACAGCTGGACCATATGAAATCACAATAGAAGAATTAGAAGTATTTGGAGAATTTGGAGTAGATATATTAACCAAAATGTTGCTGACATCTTTATTTATAACTATACCAAAAAGACCGGGAGCAATTGAATGTGAAGATTTTCGTACAATTAACCTCATAAACCATATCACTAAGCTTCTATTCAGAATCAAAATGAGGAGAACCAGAAAGAAAATAAAAATGGAAATTAGTGAAGAACAGTATGGATTTGTGGAGGGAAAGGGCACAAACAATGCAATGTATACATTACGGAGACTAATAGAAAGTTCAATAGAGAAACAGAAAGACATATATTTATGCTTCATAGATTATACAAAGGCATTTGATATAGTAAAACATGATGAACTGATTAAAATGTTGGAAGATCTCACCATTGATGGGAAATATTAAAGAATAATAAAGAATATTTACTGGAACCAAGTAGCAGCAATTAAAATTCGAGATAAAGAGGGTAGTTACGAACACATAAAGCTAGGAGTACGACAGGGATGTGTCTTGTCACCAGATCTCTTTCCGCTATATAGCGAAGTAATAATGAGAGAGATCAAAGAGATGCCAGGAATACTAGTTGGAGGTTATAATATAAATAATATACGCTATGCAGATGACGCAGTATTGGTGGCAGATAAATCAACAGACCTACAACAATTGTTGGACACTGTAGTAACAGAAAGTGCAAGGAAAGGACTCTCCTTGAATATCAAGAAAACAGTAACAATGGTGATATCAAAGAAAATGTTGTCACCAAAATGTGACATAGAAATAGAAGTGAAAATTCTTAACCAAGTGGATAATTTTAGATACCTAAGGACATTTATAACATCATATGGAAGATTTACAACAGAGATTAAGAGCATAATAGGGCAAGCAAAGGACGCATTTCAGAAAATAAAGAGTATCTTGCGCAATAGATCACTATCACTGAGTGTAAGAAAGAGAGTGCTGAAATGCTATGTAGAACCAATTTTGCTATATGGCAGTGAATCTTGGAATGTAAATGAACAGATTAAGAAGAAATTAGAAGCAACAGAGATGTAGTTCCTGAGACGAATGTTACGAATTCCTTGGACTGCCAGAGTATCTAACAGCGACTGCCTGAAACAGGCTAATGAAACTAGAACACTATATTATACAACAATAAGAAAGAGACAAACAGCTTTCTTTGGTCATGTAATGAGAAGAGAAGCATTGGAGAACATCGTGCCAACTGGAAAGATCAAGGGGAAGAGAGGCAGAGGCAGACCAAGAGAAATGATGCTGGATGGATTGAGACGGTGGCACGGAGGAATATCAGCAGCAGAGTTGATCCAGAAAACCAAAGACCGACATCTTGCTTATGATCGAGAAGATTTCGCGGAATGTTATTTTTTTTTTTCCAGTTTATTATGTACAAAACCAGTGTCTTTTTACATTTGCTAATAAAGCGTATACATTCATACACATGTGAACACATTATATTCTTGGCATGGTGTAATTACCTACATGTTTCCTTTTGACGATGATGGTTGAGTAATCATTTGCTCCCATGCATACCAAAACATTTAATATAAACTCTTTCACACTCCAGTCATTCTCATCACACTTAGATTCGCGTAAACAAGTTCAACAGTAAAACTGAATCACTTTTGTTTCATGAACGTGGTACTCTGGTATGTATCTACAACCAATTCCCCTACAATCAAACTTCCAGCCTGCGTCCTGAGAGAGAGAGAGAGAGAGAGAGAGAGAGAGAGAGAGAGAGAGAGAGAGAGAGAGAGAGAGAGAGAGAGAGAGGTCGAACAGATTGAAGTTTGCTAAGTTGACTACGTGTGGTGGCAGCGTAAACGCCAGTACAATGGATTTACCTGGGCTGGCCTGTGGCGAAGGTCAAACCTCAGTCGACCAAGACCACTGACACACAAAGGACACCCTCCCAATGTTCTGTCCAGATTGAGGCAATAGACCCAGTAACAAAGAAGGAACAAGTGTATTCCCTCCATATTGGGCTTTGTAAAGAGTTATTTTGGCCCTCTTTTTCTCGATATGTGTTTGAACGATGGATGGTACAACATAAATACTGACAACATTACTAACAATGGTTGTTTGAGGGGAACAGCATTTTGTTATCCGTGTTTTAGTTAGCTTTGGGGTGAAACCTATAGAAATTCATCAGCGAACCAATCTGGGCCATTATACATGGACACGCGTTAGATAGCTGGTGGAATGGTTTGCTGGTTGTGTGGTTGGTTGGTTGGCTAGTTGGCTTGTTCGTTCGTTCATTAGTTAGTTGGTTAGTTAGTTAGTTCGTTAGTTCTCTAGCTAGCTAGTTAGCTAGTTAGCTAGCTAATTAGTTAGTTAGTTAGTTAGTTAGTTATGTAGGTAGGTAGTTAGTTAGTTAGTTAGTTAGCTAGCTAGTTAGTTAGTTAGTTAGTTAGTTAGCTAGCTAGGTAGTTAGTTAGTTAGTTAGTTAGTTAGCTAGCTAGTTAGTTAGTTAGTTAGTTAATTAGTTAGTTAGTTAGTTAGTTAGTTAGTTAGTTAGTTAGTTAGTTAGCCAGTTAGTTAGTTAGGTAGGTAGTTAGTTAGTTAGTTAGTTAGTTAGTTAGTTAGTTAGTTAGTTAGTTAGTTAGTTAGGTAGTTAGTTAGTTAGTTAGTTAGTTAGGTAGGTAGTTAGTTAGTTAGTTAGTTAGTTAGTTAGTTAGTTAGTTAGTTAGTTAGTTAGTTAGTTAGTTAGTTAGTTAGTTAGTTAGTTAGTCCCCATATCATCCCCATGGCACACAGAACTATCAATCACAAAGAAAGGTTACTCGCATCAGACGAAGACAGTCCACATTTGTGGGGCATGCGGTGAGAAGGAGAAAGCTGGAGTATGTCGTCACAACAAGAAGGCTGGAGGGAAAGAGAGGCAGGGGGAGACAGAGAGAAAATGCCGAATAGTTTGAGATCGTGGCAATGAGGAAAGTCGGTATCAGAAATGATTGGAAGCATGAGAGACATAAGAATGTGGACAGACATAATCACCAACGCCACATAGCAGTGACTATAAGAAGTTCAAACTTGTTCATTGGAAATCGTGCATGTACAACCTGTTGCCAACTGTTGTAGTTTGGGGCACACTTAAAGTGTTTAAAGCGTCGGTGTCTCCGGCATCGCATTATGACTTTCAGCTTTTGTATTGCCTAATGTGTCATCTAACTTCTACGCAGTTAGAGAAAAAAAAACATAATCTGTTCAGCGCAAAGTTTGTGACATGCCTTCTTTCTTGGACATCCGCACTCATACAATATATTCAGTACATTATAGGGTGTGGCGGGCACTTACGGCCATACCACTTCCCCTTCAAGAGAAACTCAAAACCCAAAGGGTGTCCTTCGTCGATAAATGTAAACATTACAATTTTAACTACAGGGAACTTGATATAAGCTTGTTAATATTTGTACAATGCGTTACAAGCAGATATGCAACATTCTATCAGTTTTACATATCCAAAGAGTTTTATCTAGATTCTGATTGCAAATTTTAAGAAATTAAAGTATCTCTAACTATAAAATGATGCTTTGAAAATGAAATATTTAGGCTCTATAGAATTAAACATCTATAAAAGAGAAGGTTGCCTCCCTTTGACTAAATCACATCGTTGTTAGTACGCTTGCCTACCAAGATAGTGGTCTGGTTTTAGTCCCAATTGAAGGTTTATCGACCAGGAAAATTCTGAGCCCGATCCAGCCTAATTAAAATAAGTACCAACATTATTTAGAATTATCTGCAAATTATGTGGGAGGTGAGTTTAGTTGATCCATAAAGGACAGGCTTCTATCAAAAGTGATTCCCAGGTACTGCAGTCTGCTTTCTCTAATCATATTTCTACCATTTATCGAGAGGCTTGGGAGAGATTTAACAATCCTATTGTACAGTGGGCATTACAAGACCTTTATGGATCTGAGCTGAAACTTAATAAATGTATGTGAGCGGTTGATTCTTTTGTTACAAAAGAACGGCGGGACTAGCTTATGGAGCTGGAGGGCATCCCAGGCTCAATGTACGATGTGGCGACTAACAACATTCCCTGGGGTGAGGGGAACCTGCTATCACACTTCAACAACGGGATGTCTTCAGCCCCGGGACATAGATGCCCACAGCCCACAAAACCCCTTCAGCCCTTGTATCACTATCGCCTTCGCTCTCAACCAAGGGACGTTACCCCTTATAAAGCTCGTCCTTAACTCGTGACACAACTCTGGTATCTAACTATGATAACAATATGGTGTATTATACAAGATGAACGAGGATGGTGATGATAACTCCAAGGTAAGCCTCGCAGGATCTATGAGAGATAGGCCGAGGCAAGTTTCGAGCAACCTCAAGGATGCAATGTCATCACGGCCACGAGCTCTAGTATCACACTATGTGGTAAGTCGGACACGCTCACCGAATATATCATGCCTCCGGCCAGGTATCGGCTTCTCCCCTTGGGCAGGATGGCTGGCGTGTCGAACCACTAGGACTTATGACCTCCCGTGGATGACGTCACTGAAGTTTGGACCACACTAGGGTAGGCACAACTACTGTCGCTTGTGTGGCGATGAAACTAGGACACTTCTCCGAAAGAAAATCCGGAAATATCTAGAGAACTGTTGGTCTAGCGAGAGGTGGATCTCGCACTCAATGGTATTGGCAGTCACAAATGTCCAGGCGACCAGCGTAGATCAGCAGACTAGTAGCGCGGGTATCACAGCGCAGGTACATCTCTCGCTGAAGAGTGGCACTGTAGAGAAGTCAAAAGCAGATAACACTTCTTTCCTAATATCATTAGCCACAGGGGACCAGGCACTTGGTAGCGAAGACATCATAGCTAGCTGGCAGGATGGTATTCAGTCAATGTCACAGCTGGAACAATAACAACATCGAGATACTTGCCCAGGTGATATCAAGAACAAGGCCATGAGTGCTGTCATGTGTTCTGTCAGGCTCTGCCTCATTTGTATAATTTAATTTTTATATATATATGACGTCACGAGTAATATCGCTTGCGTGGGTATATATTTTCATAATTCCCGGACTAAGGGAGATAACTAATTCGAAATTTTTCCTCGTTAAGATGCCGCTACTACTTCCGGAAGGGTTAAACAATTCAAGCCCGTGGTAGCTTCCATTCAACTGAAGTTCATTTTATTTTCTCAACTTTAGCGCATGCGTAAGCATATTTGTCCACGGGCAGTGATAGTAATTGACCACTCATGTTGAATTTCTAGCCTATAGACTTCTGCTTTTTAACGAAAAACAGGCCTTAGAAAAACATGAACTGTCGAAGACATGAACTTACACACAACAAAATTTACGATGACGCTATGTACTTACAAAAATATTATGCTGAAGAAATGCATTTACAAAAACAATTAACCGCCGAAGAGATGAACTTACCTATACGCACAAATATTGCTGGTGACAGAATGAGGGACACTTCTGTATGGCTTGAGGGGTACATTTGTATTCTATGAGGGATACTTCTCTATGTGTTGAGAAAGAGATGAAATCGCAAGTGGACACCTTTGTGAGAGCAACTGGGACCGTTTGTAAGAGTAAGTGGTAATTTGTGTGAGGGTGTCAACAAGTTGTAATAGCAAGTTGAAATTTTGTGAGCGCAAGTGAGGATGTTGTTAGAACCTGTAGGTATGTCGATAGGGGAAGTCGACAATATGAGAGAAACAGTGGACAAGTTGTTAAGGAAAATGGACAGTTGTTACAGTGTCAGCAACCTAGCTTTGACAGGCACACATGGATTCTTCTTTTGCACCACACGAATGATAACTCGTACGTCGTACAAAAGGATATAAATTTATTCTGGACTAGTTACACAATAGCTCTGAGAGCTGATAACTATATGGATCATATACATCATGACAATATTACGTTATGACGTTATTTATGGTACTATCTACTGTATTTATCTAAGCCTAAGTCACCACTATTTCTACTGTCCTCTAAACAACACAGTATTCAGAGCGAATACTACCATCTGTCCTCTACGCTGTCATGTCCCCGTCTGCTTGACTTTCGTGGCGTGTCCAGCCACGAGCCGGTGACCCTTCGTGCGTCAGCAGGTTTGCGTGCTCGGTATTCCAGCACGCATTTAGTGACTTGTTAATAGCTTACTCTTCTAGAGTTACCACTATTAATGGATACTCCTCGTGGTAATGGTTTCCCCACTCTATTCTGGGTAACTCCTGATCATGTACTACCGTGTCCCCTTTTAGGACACGTGTGTGTCCAGTCGGAGAACTGTTCACAGTTCTCCCTGCTGCTTCTGTCCCTTCTATTCCCAATTTCCTAGATAGGGATGTTATCTCTATCCTGTCTTAGTCCTCTTCCTTAGTTTTACTCCTCTCTTCTCTATCTGCCTACATGCGGCTCTTTGACAGGCCCTCCCTCCGTCTGTGTTGCGTTACAAGCTTTTAGCTTATGGGTATAACGCAAATGGTTATCTAAAATATTAGGCCTGTCTAATTTTGTCAAAGGCTGCATGAGCTTGCTAACTATGTTCTGGGTATAGCACAAGACCTCTACTTTCCAATGTCACACTGTTGTATCCCTTCACTTGGCTATTGATTATCACACCACACGAGTACAGTTGGCTAGAGCCCTTGCTCATTCTAACATTATACTTCTTGGGAGTTGTGTGACCCTGAGCCGTTGCCTTTATAGACCTACTCCTCCAATTGTCAATTTAACAGACAACCCAAACAAATTGTCCCTATTATGGGTACAATACATGAATTATATTCATGCTCCCATATAATATTTACTCCAACTTGTATACATGCTTTGTGCGATAATGTTCACCTATCTAGCTTCCGCTCGTGAAGAAATCTTTCAGTGTGAAACTAGGGCTTCGAACGTATGTAGTGTCCCCTGTTTAGAGTAGTTATGCCCCTTTGCAAGTAATGATGTGTGCATCTTTATCTGTTAGTTTTCCTCATTGGTTGCTTGTTTGTATTTAACTAATGTGTGCTTAAATTACCAACATGTGTGTATGTCTATAATTTACATGTAAGTTATCTTTCAAGCGCCATAAAACGGTTTATTGTAGTCATAAACGAGTGTGTAAGGCTGATTTATGACTACTTGGCCGGTTTAGGAAGCTTAAAATATGTTTCCTATCTCTATCATGAAAGTATGGCAACAACACGGATAAAAAATGAACAACACATTGTGTTACACAAATTGACATGGACGAATTAAAAAAAAACTCGTGTTGTGCGGCAAACAATCCGCAAAATGTATTTATTTCATTCACTCATTCACTTTTACACTTCTTTTATTCACGCTTTCATTCGACACTGGTTTAAAAAGGTGTTATGTCATTAAAATACTGTTGTACAAAAGAAAATGAATGAAAAATATATTTACAATAAATGGTTGGCTTAATTTACAAACGTTTTTAGAGCCAAATGACTGTGAGGTATATCTGCACCGGTCATTTCTGTACAAAAATTTACATGATTGTGAGGATCGTTTACTACCAATCCTGAGTGTAATGATTACTATACTTAATCTAATCTACGTTGGTATGCTGAACTATGCTAACTAAGGGAAATAATCTAACTAAATGAATAAAATGGGGTGAAATGTGTTAGTTACCTTAATGTGTGTTTCTAAATATGATGTTATAAATTCTAAATGAGGGTATCAATTTTAAATCATGTTTCATTTATCTAAACTATATGAAAATGTGTTTAAATGATGATGAATTAAAGCTGCGTTTACTAAGTTCAAGAGTACGATCTAATGAATTGACATATATGAATTTCTAACTTAGTGTAGATGAAGTTTAACTCTTAAATATTACTATTTTCTTATTAAACAAAAAATTTATGGGGATGGTTTTGAACATTCTATTGCAACTACGAAAGTTACGATATTAAATGCCACTGTCATAAAAACATGTTATGATACATATCACATACATTTCTAACTATACATTAATTACATTAATTACTTCCAGGTGTGTTGTTGGAGTCGCGTTCTCTGTTGAATATCGTTGAAATAGAGTAATATAGACAATGTCTGATATATACGCGCTCGTCCTGGGTAAAGTTTGAATACAGTCCTACTCACTAGTTACATATAGAATATGATGATGGCGTAGACATCTCTTAATGTGTCTGTCCTTTCTTACTCGTAATGACACAGTTCATGCTAGTCAATATAAGGCGGTTCACAATTCTAAGAGCACAAAAGTGTCTATAACTCAACATTCTGGACACAGATTACTTAAAGTGACAATGAATGAGGTACTGTAGAATCGCTCCTCTCAGGTATATCAGGTATCTCGATCTGAGAAGGTCTGCTGAGCGTGTCTGCCAGTAAGTTCATCTTTCCGTTTATATGTTTAATTGTGAACGAGTAGTTCTGGAGAATCAAAGACCACCAATAGATTCTGTTATTTTTGTGGACTCCAGACTCCATAACTGTAAGAGGGAAATTATCAGTTTCGATGACAAAATGAGTGTCCGCTAAGAATCGGTGAAGTTTACGGACACAATAGATGACGCTTAAAGCTTCTAATTCAGAGACTCCATACCTCAACTCAGCAGGTGTAATTTTCCGGCTTACATAAATGATTGGGTGGAAGATTTCCTCATGGAACTGGCCTAGTACGCCAGCTATGCATATAGCGCTTGCGTCTGTATGGAGAAGTTACATAAGGCTTGGATTAGGTAAGCGCAATATTGGTACAACGCTAAACATTTGTTTTAATTTTGATAATGCATCAATTAAATCTGTATCCTTTACATTCAGTTTTACAGATGATCTCAATACATTCGAAAAAACGCTGGTAATCTCAGCTAAATTAGGTATGAACTTGTTGTAGTAATTTACTAGACCAAGTAACCTTCTAACTTGCTTCTTGGTCGTTGGCATTGTTAGATTTAAAATTTTAGTTACAATCTTATCATCTGTTTTAAGTTGGCCTCTCGTGATGGTATGGCCAAGGAAGTCAATTTCATCCAGACCCAACTAAACTTTTGTTGGTTTCACAGTAAGACCGAAAAGTCTCAATCTATCGAAGACATGTCGCAGTTTCTGTAGATGTGTTGTCCAGTCTGCTGTATGAACACATATATCGTCAATGTACGTCTCCGTATTCGTTACTCCATGAAGAAGATCCCTAGTGAGTCGAACAAAAGTGGCTGGAGCATTACGAAGGCCAAAAGGAAGGAATCGCCACTCATAAAGACCTTAGGGTGTTGAGAATGCAGTCAGATGAATAGAAAGTCTTGCATTGGGACTTGCCAATATCCCTTCGTTAGGTCGAGTTTAGAAAAGATTCTAGAAGTTGACATGTTGAGAATCAGATCTTCGCAAGATGGAATTGGCTCTGTGTCTACCTTGGTGACGTTGTTTAATTTTCTATAATAGACACAGAGGCGAATCGTTGAGGCCTTTTTCCTCACCAAGACAATAGGAAAAGAATATTCTGACTGCGACTTTTGGATTATTTCAATCGACTCAAGACTAAGGATTTCCTTGTCGAGTTTTTCCCTGTAACTTAGAGGGATGGAATAAGGTCGGTATTTGATAGGGGTGTAATCAGACAGAATAATGGAGTGTTCGATCCTGTCAGTCCTACCAGGAATGTCGGAAAAAATGTCTCTGTATTCCGTTACTAATTCTATTATTTGTCGTCTTTGCTCGTCTGTGAGTCTTGGTTCTATCCGTATGCTATCAATAGTCGTAGTCATGTCTACTGTCGGAACTGGTAGTTCCATGTCGTCGTCCTCTATCTGATTAAGTACTGTGGTGGTACTAAGTGCGTGTTCTGTTTGCTGACTATGTGTATCTGCGATGTCGTCGTCTTCTGTCACACTATCTAGTGTAGTTGTATTGTGTACGTCTGTCGTCTGGTTGCTTGGTGTAGATGCATTCTGTTCGTCTGTCATCTGTTCTTCTTGTCGTGAAAAGTAAGGCTTCAGCATGTTGATATGAAATATCTTTAAGTTTTGATTTATCTATATTTCATAATCGACATCTGATATCTTTCGTACCACTTTGAATGGCCCTTGCCATGAAGATAACAATAAGTTACGTTTATCTGGTAATAGAAGTAGCACCTCCTGTTCAGGTTCGAGGTGTATCTGTGTCTGTGACCTGGTTACTGCATTAGCCGTGTTAGTTTCTTTCCAGGCTGATATTTCATCAGCAGTGCAGTGTTTTAACCCTGGTAGGCAGCCAAGAATTAGGTCAGTACACGGGTTGTGTAAAATAGCGCACGTAAATGTGCCGGAAAGGAACGGGGTGTTTATCCCGGCTTTTGCCAGTGGGTATTTCTCAATATTTCCCGAAAATGTACGGCATTTCACAAAATCGCCCGTATAATCCTCTGGGTTGGCTAGTTCTTTCCTTACCCCGATTAAAGTACTGCCACTATCCAGTAAACATTGGCATGGATAATCACTGACCAGTGCATCGTGGAACATTAGATTGCCTCTGGAGGCTATAGCTGCGTTCGCATTCTCAGTAGAGATTGGTACAATGTGCCCACATTTGAGTTTTCCGTCCATATGGTATGGAACTGGTGACAAGTTTCACATCTTTCAAAGTTTAAAATATCTGTAACAGCAGCCACATTCTCACAGTCATTGAAAGGTAACACATTCTCATTCTCACACTCAGTTTCACTGCCACTATCGGAAGATGTGTCAATCAGTACAGCATTGCTGGCTTTCATTCTCTGACGACCCAAACATCTACTGCTATAATGTCCGTACGAGGAACAAACAAAAAACATTTAACTGCACGCTTGTATGCACTCCTTTTGCTCTCCTGCTTTTTAATCATCATGTCGAGATGTGCAGGGTATGACGGGTTCTTGTCACACATAGCATATTGTTGGTAATTTAAATGACAGTACATACATAGAGGTGGCTTTTGGTCTTGAATATCTTTCTTCTGGTAAGATTTCTGATTGAAAGATTTTCTAGGCTGGTTTTTGGCAATAGCCGCAATTTCAGATTCATTTATGGATGCTTTTAAAATGTCTCTGTTCGACGAGAAATAAGCCGAACCACGTTTTTCCAATTGTTCCAGTGACTCAATGTCTGCTTGTTGCAGGAACTTAGAAAAAAAGGGAGATGGAACCGTAGATATAACTTTGTCCATGATCATTAAGTCTTGTAACTTATCAAAATTGTTCCCTATTTTCGCTGCCTTAAGCCATTTACTGAAGATACTTTGAACGGTGGACACATAATCGATGAACGTTTCGTTCGATGTTGGTTTAATTTGAGACTACAGGATCTGATATCCAGGAGCATCGAGTAAAAAATGCTGCATAATTCTATCATGAATATATTGGTAGTTAGTTCTTAAATCTGCTGGAATAGATTCAATTACTTTCAAGGGCTCACCAGAGAGATTCTTCATATAGATCATCGCCCAATCTTCCAAAGGACCTTTTTGAAATTTAAGCTGGAACTCGATATTCTCGGTCCAGGCGGAGATGGTTTCTCCTTGGCAATAGGGCTTCACAATCCCTTTATACTTAGTAAATTTGTTCTGCTCCTCCTGACTCTTTTGCTTAGTGGTAGCTATCTGAACATGCGAATCAATCTCCATTTCTTTCATTCTTAACTATGTCTGTGAGTCTAATTCTATTTGTTTTTGTTTGGTGGCTTGCTCTAATTCTATTTGTTTTTGTTTGCTAGCTTGCTCTGTTTCTAACATTTCTTTTTGGTGTTGTCTCTCACGTGCTCGTTCATCTCTTTCAGCATCTTTCGCTTCTTTGTCCCTCAATGCTTTCTGCTCGGTGTATTCTTTGTATTCCTTCTTAGCCCATTGTTCTAATTTATCCCCGCTATGGCCTAGATCTTTCCCCGCCTGGTTAATTCCCCTAGTGTTGACATTGTATAAATTTAAGTTCACACACCAATGGTACTACAAACAACTTTATATCACCAAATATCACACAATTGGTATGACTAACTACCTTTGCAATCAATAAGTATGAAAATTTACAGTATCGCACTAGAAAAAGAAGATGCGTTCATTAATTGAGATCATCAAAATATGTAAAGATACTCATCTGATTTTATGACAATTCGGCCTCTTGGGATGTCACACCTCTTTCTTGAACACAAGATGGATCGGCTCGCTACTACGATCGATGTTCCTGTTCCGTAGAGCAGCAACAATTAATACATTGCATGTGTTACAAAAATACAAGATGGTAAAAAACTTAAGTCTGCCATTCTCTACGAGATGAACAACACAAATGTGATATGATTGATATGAATGATATGATTGATATGAATGAATCGTCAATGAATCGTCAAATGTCGGTCTATGTCGTCTTGTCTTTGCTTTCTGCTGTCTCTGACTGAGCTATACTTTCTGATCGTATTCTGTACACTAGTCTACTTTTCCCTGTACTGACTGTACTTTTGACATTGTAATATTTCGTGGGTAAGTTCGCTGGATAATCGAAACAAAAATATAAGATCTTCAAAAATAATCATCAAAATAATGAAAATAATCAGAATAAACAAAATAATCCCAACATAATTCTTGTGGGCACTCTTATCGAGTCAATCATAAATAATTAAATACAAGTATACAAAATAATGATCGCACTGATCTTAAACGATGCTTTCAAAACGTTTCAATGTGAGCACGGTGCGTCATTTTCACAGGTCAATTTTAAGACTTCAATAATTGATAATAATATCACAATCATGGTTTGGGTGAATCACAATGTTATAAGTTCACACCAAATATAATTTTAATACTTATTTGGGTTGATAGTTCACAAATAATTCTGACACTTAAATATGGATCAAATATAATCCTAATCTCAAATATAATATACTATTTTTGTGGGTTAATGGTTGAAAAATAAGTGCTTGAACGTGGTTCAAGCCCCACCTTCTGACACCAAATATAATCCTGCATGTCAGCAACCTAGCTTTGACAGGCACACATGGATTCTTCTTTTGCACCACACGAATGATAACTCGTACGTCGTACAAAAGGATATAAATTTATTCTGGACTAGTTACACAATAGCTCTGAGAGCTGATAACTATATGGATCATATACATCATGACAATATTACGTTATGACGTTATCTATGGTACTATCTACTGTATTAATCTAAGCCTAAGTCACCACTATTTCTACTGTCCTCTAAACAACACAGTATTCAGAGCGAATACTACCATCTGTCTTCTACGCTGTCATGTCCCCGTCTGCTTGACTTTCGTGGCATGTCCAGCCACGAGCCGGTGACCCTTCGTGCGTTAGCAGGTTTGCGTGCTCGGTATTCCAGCACGCGTTTAGTGACTTGTTAATAGCTTACTCTTCTAGAGTTACCACTATTAATGGATACTCCTCGTGGTAATGGTTTCCCCACTCTATTCTGGGTAACTCCTGATCATGTACTACCGTGTCCCCTTTTAGGACACGTGTGTGTCCAGTCGGAGAACTGCTTCTGTCCCTTCTATTCCCTATTTCTTAGATAGGGATGTTATCTCTATCCTGTCTTAGTCCTCTTCCTTAGTTTTACTCCTCTCTTCTCTATCTGCCTACATGCGGCTCTTTGACAACAGTAAGTGTGTGATTTGGTGGGGGTGGGGGGGGGGGTCGACAAATTGTAATAGCAAGTGGACAAATTGTTAGAGCCAGCTGGCAAGTTTGTAAGAACAAGAGGGGCAGTTTGAAGTCGAGTGGGGAAGTTGTTAGGGCAATTTTACAAGTTGTGAGAGCAAGTGAAGTAATTGTGAGAACCAGCAGGCAAGTTTGTAAGAGTAAGTGGCCAAGTCGTGAACGTAAGTGGATAAGTTGTTAGGGCAATTTAACAAGTTCTGAGAGCCAGTGGACAAATTTGTAAGAGGTAGTTGACAAATTGACAATGCAAGTGGGGAAGTTGTTATGGTAAGAGTGTCAGTTGCAAGGGCAAGTCGACAAGATACGCATGGTAGTAGACAAGATGTTGGGGTAAATAGCGGAGTTGTTGGGGCAAGTGGGGAAGTTGATAGGTCAATTCTACAAGCTGTGAGAGGATGTGAGGAAGTTATAGTATGTGTGCAAGTTAATAAGTTGACAATGCAAGTGGGGAAGTTTTTATAGTAAGTGTGTCAGTTGCTAGGGCAAGTCGACGAGATATGAATGCTAGTGGACAAATTGTTGGGGCAAATAGCGAAGTTGTTAGGGCAAATAAGGAAGTTGATAGGTCAGTTCGACTAGTTGTGAGATGATGTGGGGAAGTTGGTTGGTCCAGTGGGCAAGTTGGTAGGGCAAGTCGACAAGATGTGAGAGTTAGTGGGGAAGTTGTTATGATAAGTGTGCAAGTTGCTAGGACAAGTCGTTAAGGTGCGACATCTAGTGGCCAAGTTGTTAGAGCAAAAGAGGGCGTTGTTAGATCCAGTAGACAAGTTGGTAGGCCAATTCGGCAAGTTGTGAGAACAAGTGAGGAAGTTGTTAGTTTCGGTGGGCTAGGGCGAGTCGACAATCTGTGAGAATTAGTGGGGAAGTTGTTATGATAAGTATGCAAGCTGATCGGGCAAGTCGATGAGCTGTGAGAACTAGTGGACAAGTTGTTAGGGCAAATGGAGGGAGTTGTTAGGGCAAGTTGGCCTGTGTTGGTTTCTTTGTTTGTGTCAGTCTGTTGTGTCAGTTTTCTGTGGTTGTATCAGTTTTCATTGGTTGTTTCATTTTGTCGTTCTGTCATTTTTTTTTCTTCAGAGAGTGCGTCGTTTTCAGTTGTCGATTTCATTTTGTGTTACATTTTTACTTTGACGTTTACATTTTGATAACTTTTTTTCTTTGGTTGTGTCAGAAGTTGTCACTGGTCGTGTCAGTTTTCAGTGTTCGTGTCCCTTTGATTGGTTATGTCGCTTCTTCGATAGTCTAAATGTTTGTCATTTTCAGTGGTTGTGTTTTTTTCGGTTGTTTTTTGTTTCCTTTTGTGTGTTACATTTTGACGTTTACAGTCGGCTGTCTTGTTTTCTTTGGTTGTAACAGTTTGTCGTTGTGTCAAGTTTTCAGTGTTTATGTTAGCAGTTTTCATTGATTGTTTTATCTTTCCTTGTTTAGGTCATTTTGCCGTTGTATAATTTGTTCTTGGTTGTGTCATTTTCTGTTGTTGTCTATTAAATTTTGACGTTAACATTTGTATCTTTTGGTTTCTTTACTCGTGGCAGTTTGTCGTTGTGTCAGTTTGTCGTTGTGTGAATTTCAGTGGCTGTGTCATTTTTTTTTTAATTGTTTGTGTCATTTTGTCGTGTCGTTTTATTTTCTGAGTATTTGTCGATTTCTTTGTATGTGTTACATTTTGGATATTTTCGTTTTCGTTGGGTACCCTGTTCAGTGTTTGCGTCAGTTTTCTGTGTTCATGTCAGCAATTTTCATTCGTTGTTTCATTTTTCATTTTGTTTTTTGGGTGTCAGTTTCTCTTTGTGTCGGTTTGTTGTCGATTTCTTTTGTGTACGTTTTTGTTACATTTTGGATGTTTTGCGTTTCTTTTGTTTGCGTCAGCGTGTTGTTGTGTCATTTTATATTGTTTGTGTCATTTTGTCATGTCATTTTTTTTTCTTCCTTGTGTCATTTTCAGTTGTTGTCTGTTACATTTTGACGTTAACATTTGTATCTTTAGGTTTCTGTGCTTGTGTCAGTTTGTCGTTGTATCATTTTGTCGTTGTGTGATTTTCAGTGGCTGTGTCATTTTTTCATTGTTTGTGTCATTTTATCGAGTCATTTTATATTTGAGTAGTTGTTTATTTCATTGTATGTGTTACATTTTTATTGTTATGGTTTTCTTTAGGTGTCTTGTTCGGTGTTTGTGTCAGTTTTCAGTGTTTATGTCATTTTTTTTCATTGGTTTGTTCATTTTTCACTTTTTGTTTGTGTCAGTATGTCTTTATTGATTTCTTTGTGTGTATGTGTTTATTACATTTTGGATGATTTCTTTTGTTTGCGTCAGTGTGTTGTTGTGTCAGTTTTCATTGCCTGTGTCGTGTTGTCGTGTCATTTTATTTTTTCAGTAGTTGTCGATGTCTTTGTATGTGTTACATCTCGACGTTTACATTTGTCCAGTGTTTATGTCATTTTTCATTGTTTTTGTCAGATTTCATTGTTTGGGTTGGTGAATTATTATCATATATGTGTATGTGAGTGAGTAATTTGAGCCCTTAGTGAGCGCCTATTTGTCGACCTTGATGGAACGGGTAACCGATGACCTTAAAAGTTTTAGTACATTACGCTATATCTGACGCCATTTTGCCTTGTCGTTGCCTTTTAAGTGCCGTGTCGTTGTTTGCTCCTAATGAGCATGCACCCCTTATGCACTCAGTGTGAAGAAGGAAGTTATCGATATCTCACAATGAACCTTTTATGATTACATATTATGTGAACACGCGGACAAATAAGTTGGCAACAATGATAGAGTGGCGGGTTATGACGTCATCACCTCTCACAGGTACAAAAGACAGCTATTATTTCACTAACACATTACATAGCATACAATACAAACTAGCTTTATAGTACATCTATATATATAAAAATCTGTGTGTATGTATGTATGTATGTATGTATGTATGTATGTATGTATGTATGTATGTATGTATGTATGTATGTATGTATGTATGTATGTCCGTCCTT